>CM057811.1:75989467-76061967 GCA_030067965.1 Latrodectus elegans
TAAATTAAAAATATAGATTGTTAAAACGTCAACATTTGTATTTTCATGAATTTTTAATATATATTTCTATTTCATTACTGTATATAAATCTTGTCATTAACGTGCTCATCGTATCTGACATATATCTTTCCAACTTGTCTCTTTTATTATTATTTAAAATTATTTGAAATTAATTGGTACAAAAAATTATGATTCAAATAGAATTGTATGTTAAATGCACTAGATAAACTCTCTTTTGTCTTATTCGTTAGAGAAAGAAGAAACTAAATTGCGGCGAATTTCAATGATCTTGAATATATATGTGTTTTTAAAAGAAATTCATAAATGTTTATTAAGATTTTGAAAAATATTAGATTTTTATAACTTGAAGATAAATTAAAATTCATGTATTTCTAAAAATGATATAAATTAGTTAGAAATATTATATACTAATGAATAAATTTTTAAAATTAAAGTAAATTATGTATTATATAAATAATAGCTTAGAAAATAGCAAAACATTATCTTTTGCAGGAGTAAAATAAATTACATAAAATTAAAGATATTCGCTTAAACTTTTGTTAAAATATTAATTTAGTTTATAATGAGATACAGAACTACACATTAAATTTATTTAGACATATTCTTCGTCTTTTTTTATTCTACATAAATTATTTCACTTAATGAATAAATAATAGTAATTCTAATACTATTTAAGAATTACCAATAATTTATTTTTCATAACTAATATATAGATATAAAATGTTTTGACAGATAAAACTAATTATGTGTTTAATATTTATAAATTGTTATATAGAAAACTGATATTTTTGAATGAAAATGCAATTAGAATTAGGAATAAAACGATAACACTAGTGTATTTTAAAGTTTTAAATTTAAAAAGCGCACAATTTTAAATATCCATATTCATTTTAAAAAAGCTTCATTTATTTCTAGACAAATTTAATGAATACAGTTTATTAAATACATATTATTAGTTCAAGAAAAATTAAATAATTGAAAGTAATATAAACAAATTTTCTAAAAAATATTGTATTAGTATAAAAATAATAAAAGTACATGTTTAATTTTAATACGATAAAAATATTCTTCATTTTAAATAATAGTTACAGATTACATCTAAAACAAAACAGAAAAACTTTTTAATAACTAATTTCATAAATATTTTGAATAAAATTTTTGCATCAAAAATACAAATTTATTGAAACAATTATTTTAGTGTTAGCAGAGAATGAAAATTTCGGAAAAGGAAACCTTCAATGTAATTTAAGTATCAAATTTAAAAACACAGCTACATATTTAATCTTGCAATTTATGCCTTTGTTCACACACAAACACACACACACACACACACACACACATATATATATATATATATATATCAATGTATATAAATTATTTATTAAATATATTTTTATTTATGAATTTAAAATCGAAAAATGCTTTCAAAAGAAATCATAAAGAAAAGTTGCACAAAATTGAGTTATGTTTTATTATAATCCTCAAGAATTATAATCATTTGTTAATTTAATTTTATGCTTTGAAATCGCAGTTATTACTCTGCTTTGAAATCTCAGTATGTTTTAAATTAAAAACATAAACACATCAAATTTTTATTTTTTTGTAAAAAATGGATATTTTTGAAAAGGATATCTGCATAAAAATGGCATTTAAAAATGCTCACAAACCTTAAATATAATTTTAATTACTAAATTTTTGTATGAAAATTAAAAATTTGATAAATTTGAGGAAATATATATTTACTTTCATTTAATTCATTAAAAGCTTTCACCAAAAGTATAAAATGTCATATCTAGCTTAGAGGATTCAATGAGGTATAGATACCACCTATCTCATCTCTCTTGGAACTTTTTCAAGTTATAATGAAGAAAAGTACTATATAAATACTCTAAATATTATCAAGCATTTACATGATTTGATTTCGAGGTTACTTCAAGTGGTATTACGTGTAAATGAGAACATTCACAGTATTATTGTAAACTGTTTCTTGTAAATCTTTGTATTTACAATATGAAATTATAGTAAAACATGACACTATTTCATGATAAATGATAATATGAAAAATAATTATAAAATAAATAAATGAATCAAATTTTAGTGGAAATTATTAATTAGAATTTTTTTTTACTCTATCATAACCTTAATTTTATTTTGTAAGTGCGTCTCTTGAAATTTTTAAAACGAGTTACCATTTTAAATATCTATTGTAGTAATTTATAGAATGGTTCCATACTTTACTAATCTATATTACTATTCAAAATTTTGACTTAAAACAAATGTTCTATATTTTTTTCTTTCAAAATGCAACATATAATCATATACATTCATGGTTTAAAAATTTTGACATAATTAACATTTTGAGAGAGAACAGTGTAAAATTATAGAGAAATTTCAAAATGAACAACAAAGTTCATTGCGAAATAATTTAATCTAGAGAATACAAAATTATTTCTTACAACCAATTAGATTTGTTGTTGGAATGTATTATACAAATGTTAAAACGAACATATTTTAGATAAAGAATTCTACGAGAAGCACTGTACTTCTAGTTTTGAAAATGAAATATTTTATTAGAATATTTATTAGAGTATATAGCATGATTACTATAAATCTCAAACACATTACATTGTTCATTGAGATCGTTATATCGTGAATGCATACTGAATACATAGTGAAATACATATACCACAATAATATTTACGTTAAGAATTTATTTGCAAGTTTGGAAGAATTCATGAAATACTTAGAAAAATATGAGTAATTAAATTTAAGAACTTAATACCCATATTACTTGCACTTGGCAACAATAAATAACAATTTCAAACTTTGAAGGTTCATGGATCCATGGTATACTGTCAGTAGAAGAGAATAGAATGTGATACAGGAAGTTGATTTTTAATCATGTTATAATTCATTTAATCTTATGAAATCAAATAAAAAATATTTAAGAAATATGATAACTTAAGAAATTGTTAAAAATATTTAAGGTAAATTGGATAATATACAATCATGTTTTGTCCTCTTAAACAAAAATGTTAAGATAAAATTAAAAAAGAATACTGAGCTATAAATCTAACTAAATCGGTGATTCATTGCTTTTTGTTAAAGTTACAAATGTGTGAACAATAATGATTAAGGATGTGTAATCCATGATAATTTGAAATTTTGTTCTATGATGAAAAATATGGTATCATGAGTAAAAAGCAATCAATACACGTTCCCAGTGTTGCCACGAAATTATGTTGGAATCATCACAATGCTGATGCAAGAGAAGGGACTCTACAGCCAATATAAAGTAATTCCATACTTACATTTATGATAGTATTTGAATACAGCTCTTAATGTTCTCCATGCTTAAGGTATTTTATGTCTTACTAAAATAATCGCCATCAAGTTTGAAATCCCTAATAAAGCAAACATCATCAAATTATTCCTGTAGACCCTTTCCTGTTATATGATACAAAATTTGTTAGCATAGGTAAAAAACAAGCAATACACACTCAGTGGTACCACGAAATTATTTTGGAATCATCACGATGCTGGTGCAGGACAAGGCGTGGTCAGCAAAATGCAAAGTAATTCCATCCTTACATTTATGCTAGTATTTGGTCACAGCTCTTAATCTTCTTCATAACTTGATGTATTTTATGCCTTGTTAAAACAATTGCCATCAAGGTTTAAGTCCATAATAAAACAAACACCATCAAATTTGTAGAACCTTGCCTTAAAACAATTTTGGTGTGTTGAGTTTGAAATCATGATAAGATTATATTAGCACAATCCCTTAAGGGTACACTCATTGACTTTCTGTAAACTCTTACGTTTGAAATAAAGATTTCTGAGATTCCAAATGCTCTCTGTATAAATTTAAGGGCTTCATTAATAATATATTCAACTACAACCATAATATATTCTAAAAAGTGAAATAACTTCTATTGACATGACAATAAATATTTTCTGTGAGAAAGAATGCCTTGTTAAAACAATCTCCATCAAGTTTTAAGTCCATAATAAAACAAACACCATCAAATTATTCCTGTAGAACTTTGCCTTAAAACAATTTTGGTGTCTTAAGTTTGAAATCATGATAAGATTTTATTAGCACAACTTTATTAAGCTAATGTTATTAAGTTATGATATGAAATCGCTTACATGTATCAATACATATAAACTGGAAATGGAAACAGTAGATCTTTTAGAAAAAGTAGTTATCATTGCAATATTATCTTTGCTGTTTTTTGTAAAAAATAATAGTTACCAAAAAGTAAAATGTTAAGAAATTTTCTGTATTTATCTCAACTCTTAATAACATTTGGTTTATTTTCTAAAAATGACTTAGCATGATGTTAGTTACAAAAGAAACAATCACATATTTTACGTATGTAATTACAAAAAAGCATAATGAAAATAGTTAGTTTCTAGCAAAAAAAAAAATATATATTTTACATATTATTGAGTAGCAATTTTTTTAATTTTAATGATAAATAATTGTTTAATTCTTTCTTAATTTTAGAACTGTTATCAATATGAATTACTCTTAAAGAAGAAATATTTCCAATAAAAGAAGATATATTTTATTTCCAATTTATTTTTACAATTTTTAAATTAAATTTATACTGTTTAATAAATTTATTATAAATTATTCATGTTTAAAGTGTATGTTTAATGTGTTGTTTGTTTTAAGCATAGCTCAAAATTATCATTTTTATTTTATGTTTTAATTAAAAGCACAATTGTGTAAGGCATATACCAAATATTTTGTATAATATTGAATATTTAAATTTTCTTACTGTTTATATACATTTGCACAGTAATAATTCTTATCATGCACATTATAAATTTGATTAAGTTCGTAAATATTCACTCATCAAAAATATTATCCATTATTTTTCTCAATTTTTTTCAAAATGCATTTTAAAAAGAAATAGGTCGAAGTGTAAATACTAACTTTCTTTGAGTGCTGATATTTTATGAAGTTATTTCACGTTTGAATATCGCTGTGTCTGTAAAACAATTTTATTTTCTACTATTTGCAAACCGTTTTTCAAAAGAAAACACATGCTATCACATGCTAAAATTTACGGGAAAGCAATTATAAGTGATAACAGCACCCAGTTAATACAGTCATAAACTAAACACCAATAAATTTTAAAACAGAAATGGGAAAAAATAGGTAATTTATATGACAATTAAAAGAAGTGTTTGCAATATTCCAGATAATTAGTTATGTTTTCGGCAGATTCATCTTTTGCGGAAAGCAAATTAGAAACCTCGAGGGACCTAGTTAGAAAATATGCTTCTTCGGAAAATGCATTTTTATTACGTAATATTTTCTTCTTATTATATGTTACATAATAGTAAATATATTTAAGAGAGAAATATGAGTAGACAGCTAAATGATCAAATTATTATCAATATAAAATGATAAAATGTAGTGATTATTTGATAAGAGTACTTAACTATTAAATTATAGATATGTATCTAAGGGAAATAACTATTATATTATATATATAATTTTTACATATTCTTCCACTGAATTATATTTAATATTGTACAGTAATTCACATATTTTACTCTAACACAAAATTAATCTCGATTATGATAGTTTTTCCAAATAATTTATTTAGTTTCAGTGTTTTTTCTCCGCATTTTATTCTCTATAAATATAATATAAATATTTTTAACATAATTTTTCAACTAATTTATTTTTCTTATTATACAAAATATTAAATAAATTATTTAAGCGCCAGTTTCATTGAGTTTTACATAATAGCATTTTAAAAGTTTCATCCTTTTATCAAGTTCATTACATTTCAGAATAATTTCCGATAACAATTTCCTGTTTTTTTGATTTCAGTAAGATTTCTGTGTATGATATTTTAAGTATCTGTTTTTAAATAATTAGGAAAAGTGGAAAACATATTTGTTAACCAATTATACATTCCAAGATTAAAAATCTGACAGTAATTATTTGTTTGCTACATGCATACTTAATTACATTTTTACATTTGTGTGAAAGCATTAATCTAAGTGTTTGTTCTATTTTAAATACTGAAAAAATGTAAAAATATTCTATGCATATTTGTAAATTTTACTCCATAGAAGTATATCCATTCATTTTTTACACATAAAAATACTGGTTTAATTTAATTTCATTTGAAAATCAATTACTATTGATTATCTTTGCATATAATACAGTGAAATTTTATTTAAATACTTTTCGTTGGGAAAAAAAATTCCTTGAGAAATATATTAATTTAAAACTCGTCACACATGTTTTAGATACACACATGTTTAAAAAATTGAGTATAATCCAGAAGCACAAAGAAATCGAAATTGAAACGAAAACCTTATAGAAATACCACACATGGTTAAGCATAAAATGCAAAATACAAGAATATAATTCTAGGTACAGTACTCAAAGATGGTATCGTAAGAGAGGAGTATATAAGGACGTGTGGCAAAGAAAGAAAAGTATTCACAAATGATCCGTGCAACGCTGAGTGACAAAATCGCTTAGATATGTCACAGATGACTCATGTGGATGATGTTTTACGTGGCAGGACTGTTTGCCGTCTGGAATGTGGGTGAACATAAATGGAAGCAGCCGAGAAACTTAGAATCATCTAAAGTCTCATCACTAATCTGTTGCAATGATTCCAAAATGATGGAAATGTCAGTAGACGTTACAGGTCACTTCTGAGTGACGATCAGTCATTGGCATTAACCGTTAATCGAAATAAATGGAGCACATCAGCTGACCTATTGCTTTAATTATCATCAACCATGGGCAGCAACCTTTTCAAGAAAAATCGTGTTCTGATGTTTAGGACAACATGATGTATGTGCTAAGAAGTGGTCAGACATGTTCCGATTACAGCAACTAACTGTCAACAGCGCTTAGGTTAGTGTAGAGAAAATGCAATGTGCCCACCATAACACTGGTTTTGTGCTACGTTCTCCAACGAGTTGAGGTTTAACTTGTAATCATATTAAAGAAACTAGTAAAGAAACACAACATCATTGAACATCGACGATACATTGTTCATTTGGGAAATAGTCTCATTGGTGAATGAAATAGTGGTGTCAGGAGCACTATATTGGGATTCTGAAAAGGTGTTCATGTTCAAATTGAAAAAAATGATAGGCCAACTCAATTCAGGAACATAATATTTTAGAGGTGTCTGTATTTGTGTTTATGGATAGCAACGCCCGTCCTCACTGTTAAAACATAATCAAAGACTGACTGATATCAGAGGATGTCACCTGGGTAGAATAGCGATCATCCTCACCGGACTCCATTTCGATAGAGCTATATAGAGCATGTACAGTCAATTTTCTCATATGAGAGACATATGATGCATTAACTATCATACCAACAATGTACTGTTTAGTTGTTGTTCGAGTGATAAATGGTGTAAATGCTCCAGAAAGCTAAAATAGAGGTAAGTGTGTAAGTCTCTTATCATACGTACACCATCTCTTTTGTTTACATTCATTTGCTAAATAGACAGGTTTTAAGATCAAATCACATTCGTTTTGCTTCTGCATCTTTAATTGTCAGTTCCTTCATCATTTTTAATTAATGGGCATGTGTGTAAAAATAATATTCTTTCTAGGTAACTTAATTTAGCGGTAGAAAATATATTGTCCGGTATTACACTATATTTTATTCCGATTTCCTTCAGAAGTTATAAATATTAATATTTTTTATACTATTTACTTACTAATAGGCATTTTACGATGAATCGAGACTGTGTATTTCTTTATCGTTTTTAAGATACGCTGAACTAAAAATATGTAAATCTACGCTTTTGAATGCTTGATTATATATAAGCCTTACTACAATTTTTATTGTAAATACTTAATATAATTTAACTATTGAAGCCATATTCTAAAATAATGTTTTAAGTCTAAATAAAGTCAATTAACATTTCATTTATATCGATTATTTTTAAAATTTCTATAGTATTTTAAAATTAAGCAAATTTTATTATTTGTAATTATAGTTGTATTAATTATTGTATATCAAACAATAATATATGATAAATATTTTCATGTATTTAAATTGTTTTTAATAAACTGTTTAAAATTACTTATAACAAATCTCTTTTTTAAAATGCTTAATAAATACACAATACAGAAATTGGATTTAAAAATAACTATGCAGTGGCCAAATTATTAGTTATTCTAGTTAGATTCATAATTCTTTCATTTACATTAATTATCACAAAGAAACTAATCGAGAATGTTATCAAATACATCACTCATTTTCTAAGATCAGATACCTTTTAAGTAACTTTTGATTGATTGAATAAGTACGCATTACATATTTTCACAAGAGATTAATTTACATTGTAGATTCAATTCAGAATCAATATTTGCTAATTAACTAAAATGATAAAAAAAACATACAATAATTATCACATTTATATTTATAGGAGAAATATAACGAATTTTTTATTTTTATTGTAACGTAGGTATATTATTCTTATTAATTAAAAATAGGAAATCTTAAAATCTGAGCATCTAAAAACTGCAAATTAAATAAAATATATTGATTTTTTTTTTACTTTTATTGTAATGAAGGTATATTATTCTTATTACTTAAAAACTAAGCATCTTTAAAACCTAAAATCTAAATTTAAAAGAGAGCATAACAAATAAAACAAATGGCAAGCAAATATTTCTTTGCCAAAAGAATTATATGTTTTCTTAATTAAATATAATTGAAGCTGATTCCATGTATATAGTTTCAATTTTAAAACACGTGGGTTGAATACGAATCGATATGTTACTTTAAAACTAATTATGAATCATAAAATAGTCTCGGATCCACAATTTACTTTGACATTTTAAATTATAAAATAAGAAGTAAGTTGAGAGTGATTAAAAATGTCTTTCTTATGTTCACATTTTAAAGGAAAATGATTCCATTTATTACAGAACGTTTTCTCTAAACGTATTAATTGTATCGAACAAAGTTGGTTTACAAACCAATATAAAATTCCCAAAAAATATTAAATTTATTAGCTTATATCTTAAATAATTTTTAAAGATTTTTCTCATCAATAACTCTTTTAGTACTGCGATAACTATATTTTAATATACTATTTGTAATAATGTAATATATTTAGATATATTTAAAAATTTAATAATAATGTGCACTTAAAGCTATTTATATTATGAATGAGATATTCACAAAAATCGGATTCAAAAGTAAATCAAGAAGCAGTTATGAAGCTACCCAATGTCTTAATATTGTGAATTAAATACATGTGCTTACCAGTAAAGATTTTATTTTTCACTTTCAAAATAATCTTTCTATTTAAAGATTTATTATTTTCTGTATAAATTATGATGTAATTTCAAAAATATTAACGAAAACACTTCTTAAAACCCATCGACATTAAAAAGCAATATATTTAAGGTAAGTTTGTGTACAAATTCATATATTCAGTCAAAAATTATTATCAGTATCAATAAGTACTTATAATTTTTATATTACTTAAATCTCATAAATGATTTACACTTACGTCCATAAATTAAGGATAATTCAGAATCACACAGAAATTGAACTCTAAAGCAAGAATTTCACATGTAGAATTATTACAAACATCTCGAAGAATAGTGTGCAAATTACAAGAAACCACCAAAGGGCCCCGATAGTATGTCACAATGACGAGAGTGTAAAAGAAGGATATACAAGGAATGGTTGCAAAGAAGTAAAATTGTTCACAAGCGCTTTAAAAGCCTTTCAGTGCAATAACCTCATAGCTAAGGCACAAAGGAAGCATTTGTATGATGTTTTACGTGGTAGGATTATCGGCCGTCTGGAATGTGAACGTACCCATCTGGAAATAGCCGAGGAACTTGGAATGAAAGTGTCATCTCCAAGCATTGGCAACTGTTCCAAGATGATGGCAATGTAAGTAAACGTTACAACACATGAGGCCCTCGAGTTACAACGCTGAATGAGTGCCGGTTTTTAACAGTTACTGCCAAAAGTAACAGACGGAGCTCAGCCATAAGGCCTGTCTCCTCAACTCAGGCCTGTCAGTAGGTCTGTCAGATATGTTCCACTTACAGAAAATCACTGTCGCCAGTTGTTAGCCTGGGATAGAGATACCACATACCGTTATGGATACCACAACAGTTGTCTCGTTGGATGTTTTCCGAGTCTAGGTTTAGCTTTCAGTTTTATTCTCACAGGCCTTTCATCAGCCAGATACCCGTTACCACGAAGAGAACACCGATGAACGACACCATTACGGTGGTGCAGGATTGCTCGTTTGGGGAGGAATTATTCTGCGTTCTAGAGTTAATCTGCATGCTTAGAATTTAACCATGAAAGGCCACATCTATTGGGATGTTATTCTGGAATAACGTGTACGTTTGATTCGGGGCGCTTAGAGTGCAGAATATCTGTTTAGTTATGACCTTCAACCGGAGGATATCACCCGTATGGACTGCCTAGTATACTCACCGGACTTGAATCCAATAGAGCATGTATGGGATATGCAGGGCATATGAATTCTGCCAATCAACCCACTACCACACATCTATCAGAACTTAGAAGAGCATTGCTTTATGAGTGGTGTAATATTCCCTACGCCCAGATCGATAATTTAATACTCATCCTGTCTTGGCATTGTAAGGCCTGTATTGCATCGTCTGGGGTCATGCTATGTATTAACCATCATACCAACAATTATAGTGGTTTTTGTAAATAGGTGCTTTTTTGAAATTTTCTCCAGGTAGTAAAAACGCAATTTTTATTAATGATGTAAAACTTCTTTTTTTGCTCTTTACCTTTAGTTTAATAGACTTTACAAATAAGTCACAATTGCTTTGCTACTGTCTTTTTCTTTGCCTGAACTTGAATTATCCTTAATTCATGGACAAGAGTGTATTATAGAATTATAATATATATATATATATATATATATATATATATATATATATATATATATATATATATATATAAATAAATAATTGAATTTAATAACATATTTTATTAGTAGTTCTAGAAATTTGATTATTCTTAATTTATAGAATTAGTAATAATACATAAAACTTAGAAATATTGTCTCGGATTCTTAGGGTTTTCTTATTCCTGGAAATTCATTTTTGTTTCAAACTAAATACATACAATACATCTTTACTTGTTCTATTTATTAATAGATTTTCTGAGTTCAAAATTGCTTAATTCTTTAAGCAAGAGTTTCTGAAAACATTATTTTAACATAGATATTAGGAAATTTAGTTATTTTTCCTTCTAAGGAGAGTTTCACAAATGAAGTTCCAAGGAAATTTTAAGTGCTTTACAAACACATCTGTAAAAACTCTTGACGTTTATATGAATACTCTGAATCCCCTATCACAAAAACTATTTTATCCTTTGATAATGTAGTTTAAAATTTTCTAAAACAAACCCATTTTTAGATGTGAAAGTCAATTTTAAATTGAAATGCTTTAAAGATATCAATATAGGAGTGAAAATAATCAATATATTTTTATATCTGAAATTGAATCACGTCTTTTAAAAATATTTCTGACATTCAACATTTTAAAATATAATAAATTCTCCAATGTTTTTTAAAATTATAAAATAAAATTTTGCAGTGAAATGTATTAAGCAATTAAATAAATTTTCAATTTTTCAATGTAGTTAGCTTATAATGATAAATTTCAGTTTCCTTTAGTGCTTAAATAAATGTATACATATATTACAAGAATTGTGAAATGAAAGCTTTTTTTTTGTTACCACTTTATATATTTACTTAAGAAAATAAATGCTATATTTTTTATTTTTAAAAAATAGAAATTGTTTTAGTTGAACTTATTCATAACATTGAAATATATCTAATATTAAAATGTAGAATTAAGTTTCTCCCTTTCAGCAATGCATAAGCAAAATATACTTCAATATTTTAGCTAGAAAATTCTCTTAACCAAATATCATCATTATGTTTTAATTTTAAAATGAACATTGTCATTCATTTTTCTGATATCATATGACGTAAGTTGTTCCAATGTTTTATCTTAAATATATTTTATGTATACATGCAGTTATAAGCAATAAATCTTATTCATTAAAATTCACATTTCATTGTTGATCATATTGGAATTTTGTATTTATATTTCATATAATTTATGAAAATAAATATCTTATATGAATTTTTATTCAAATACAGTTTCAAATAAACTTAAGGAGTAAGCTTTCTTATAAAATAAAAGTAACATTTTATTGTTTTAATATGTATTTAATGAAAAAATATTGCATATTTAAACAGTCAGAACAGTTAAAAATGTAAATTATTTTACTAAACGATATCAAAAGTTACTTAAAATTCATTTATTATGAAGTAAGTCTAGAGGAACGTGATATTTTATCACTCGATATTAAAATATTTAAAATACATATAAGCATTTATACATCGATACTAAGAATTTTATTTAAAATGTTATAGATTTAAAAATAACAAAACAGTGTAGTCTTACATAGAAATGGCATCAGAATTAACTTTAAAACTTATGAATATTATGCAATAAAATGATATTAAATGATACAGTAATATAAAATTCATCAAGATTTTAAGTATAAGTAAGAATCACATTTAAAAATAATGAACATCGTTATGTAACTACAATATACTTAAATTAGAATAATCGATTCTTAAGGAAAATTAATCCCTAAAAAGGAATGCCTATTGACTAAGGCATAAAAATAAATAATTCAATTATTTGGGATACAAATATAGTTTCATGCATAATGAAATAAAAGCAATAATAATGCTTAACCTCTTCCTCTAAAATATAAAATAAAAAACTGGTACTAAGCTAAATATAAAGAAAATATAAAAATGACCTCCAACAACCTTCAATTCAATTTAAAAAGCTCCTTTTGGTTGAAATTGAAAAAAAATATTTTGTCACTCTGTGTAATCCTTGCTTTTTAATCTTCTATTGAAAGTAGTTTTTTTTCATTAAACTGTTACATACCTTTTAAGTAATAAGACTTTACGGATTTAGATCAATTAAATCTTAATACTTTTGACATGAATAGGTTTTATACATTCAGAAAAAAAATTTACTTCTTGTTAAGATTTTCTATGAGCCTATTTGGAAACTATCCAAAAAAGGAATGATAAATTGGAAACAATTAAAATCACTCAACTTTCATAAGAAATAATTAAAAAATTATGTGTTAAACAAAAGAAATAATTAGTTATTTTGCAAATGTTTATTAATGTAACTATAGTTAAATATTTCTTTTGATAAATAGTAATAAACTTGTTAGGAATTGAATAGTAGGTTAAAACTTTAACATTTATTCCTGAAAAAGGGCGAATATTTAAACTAAAACATTTGAAATTATTAAGATAATTCAAAGTTAAAAAAATAGAATTTAAAAAAACAATAAATTACAGGGAGAAAAATAAGAAGAATTTTTTAGCTATAGTGTAAATAAAAATTCAAATATTTTTTTTTGAATTTTAATTTACACAGTAGTTAAAAAATTAGTAAATATTATTCTTTTTCTCAATGAAAATATTTCATGTAATAATTATATTTTATTTTTGACACAATATAAATTCAAAATAATTAATTAAAATATTTATCTAAAATTGTATTTTCATTTATGACTCTTCAGAAACAAGAAATTATTTCTAATAAACTATTCAAGAAATCTGAAGTATATACATTATAGATTACTATATGAAACTTAAAATTAAAATGATGGTCCATGGTTTTCTAAAATTTTCACAAAACTATAAATTACCAAGCAATATTTCAATTTTTTATTTAATGATAAAACTCCCCATGATTTAAAATGTGTATATAGAGATATTGTGTAATTTGTGACTTTGATTAGAATTTTCTTTTACTAAATAACAAAAAAGTTGTAATATCCTAGTGAGTTACATGCTTAAGTTCAGAAAGAACATTATAACAGTAAAAGAAGTGGACCATAACCTATTGTTACATAATTTCCTTTTGTTTTTATATATCGATTTAAACAGTACCATAAAATATATTTTTCCAGAGTTACATTTTTAATACAATTTTTATTAATAATTCTATTTTAAAACAGAATTAAATACCTAAACTGACTTATAATTGTTTAAAAATTGAATAAAAATATATTTTACATGTATACAAACCTAAGTATCTAGTTTCAAACACTGTATTTTTCTTCTTATAACCTTAGTGTAGAGAAACAATTTATAAATCTTCACAATTTTCTTCAATGAAATACATTAGAATATTAAAATATTTTTTTCATATTTATTAACCAATTTACCAGCTGGCGATTAGTTTCAATTTTTTTAAATACTGAGTAAGTTTATAAGCTTTTGTATCGACCGGATGGCACAAGATTAGGGCTCGTTAACCTGGTCAGGAAATTTGTCTTCTCGTACTCAAAAGATAATAATTCCTCACCCGATCCAAAATGGAATCGGTTCACTAATGACAACAAAGGCACATAAAATTTTCGAGGTCACAATGTCGTTCTATTACTGTGGTGAAAAATGAAAATGAAGGTGCCAGCTCAGGGGTCAATCTGTTCAGTAGACCATTGTTTAGAATTACCAGGTATTTATTTAAGTCAGCGCCTTATCACTAGGCAGAAAAAAAACGGCTGGAAACCTTAAACAAACAAAGCCAAAAATAATCCCCACATAAGAAACGTAACTGTTGAAGAAAATTAAACTCATTAACTAGCATTTATAATTAAATACGTATTCTTTCCTCATGGAAACTAAATTAATTTACCGTTTTGTAATGTAGTACATTAAGTAATTTATTTGTACGTAAATCGTAAAATTTTCTCGGTTCTGATAGTAATACAAAAAAGAAATCTTATTGATTTTGTTTAAAATTTGCATGAAAACTATAATTAACTATTACTATTCCAAAGAATTTAGATTGTTTCATTTGAAAAAAAATCCTTTAATTTAATGATTATTTGGTAAATTGTATTGTGTTTCGTGATTTAATTTTGTGTGTTTCATAATGTGTATGATTCAATTTCGGTTAAAAATATTGTTGTGTTCAATAAAAACAAAAAAAATGGAAAGCAAATTTGGGATCAGGACTCCAAGTACAGAACATGTAAGAAACAAAAAATGCTTATGTTTAGTATTGAATTATTTTATTTAATTTAATTTCATTGAATTCTTTTTTATAAATAGATTTATTAGTTTGTTATGTTTTAGTTTCAAATTTTTTTCTGTGCACACCAAATATTTCAGTTTTATGGTAAAAATTAAATTGCATTTAAAACTTTCAAATCAATATTAGTTTTCATAATTGGTATTAATAAATAATCCAAATTACTTTTTAATGAAAATGGGAAAAGTGTTTAGGTATTCCTATTCTTAAAATTGTATACAAAACTAATTAAATGAAGTACTAAAATATGGAGCAAATATAAGAAAATGTTTTAAAATATATTCTAAATACATCAGGAATAAAAGGATTGCTTTGAAGTAGACATAAATTTAAAATGCTGAATGCATATTTGCAAAAATAACATTTTATTGAGAACCACGCAAAAATTAGGTTTTATATTTGACAATTTGTTTCAAAAGCAACATTCCAATTAAATTACTATTCTCTAAGGAGCTTTTAGAATAATTTAAAAAAAAAACGTCTCTTGACTGCAGTCAAACGAAACAACGTTTTATATTCTTTGTTTTATGGTCTTCAAGTCTCCCATGCATTAGATGTAGAACTATATCTTCATTTGAAATAAAAAAATTAAACTATAAATTTCTTCTTTTTGTATTTTCTATTTAAATAAATCACCACAGTAAAAAAAAAATCAAGTATAATAATGAAAACAATAAATTTTTATTCTAGCGTATTAAAATGTGAGATACTGATTTGACCTTTAAATAAATTTCCTTTTTCATTCATAAATAAAGAGTTATAATAAAGAAAATAAATTGTACTATTAAATTTACGATTTGCAGGAACTAATAATTCATTTTCATTGATTGAAGAAAGCAGTTATTCTCATACTTTTTCTTAAAAGCACTCGTTACGAGTAACAGTTAACGAACTGAAAAATCTTCATCTCGGAAAATAAACGTTCTTTCTATTCAGCATGGGACTATTTATTTTTAATGATGTTGGAAATGGCAAAAATGTTTCACTTTATCTAGAATATTTGCATAATGAACTATTAAATGTGCCATTTTCTTTCGATATTAAGATGATCATTTAGCATAATGATCTGCGCAATGTGTTGAAACGTTGCTAGATCGCAGTTAAGTTTATCAAGCATGCTGTTTTCATAATGAGTTGAAAATTAATTAAATTGAAAATTAATAATTAACATGAAAGTAGCATATGTTATTAATTAATATTTATTTGTTACAAACTTGTTGCATTCATACTATTATAAATATAAAGATAGTTGACAAATTTTATAGATTTAGAGAGACTAAAACTTTTTCAATGATGAAAGTCTATGGTTTTGAACGTAAATATTTTAATAAGTAATTATTATTAAAAATCAACTGCCATTTAGAATAAATTCTCATTGATGTTTATATATATATATATATATATATATATATATATATATATATATATATATATATATATATATATATATATATATATATATATATATATACACATACATTACATACATATACATGTATGTTTGTGTGTTACATAAATTTGCAATATAGATCTCTAAATTACCATCAATCTTTTTCAAAAACTAGGAAAATTAAATTTTGATAGAAAAGCAGATAATTAGGGAAGGAAGAATCCGATTCATATTGAAATAAAATTTTTTGAATAAAACTGATTTTCCAACATTTGAAAATAGAATTCGAATTGGATAAATATACTTTGTTGTGTTATGAAGTTTAAAAATAAAATATATATATTGTATAATAAAATATATAATATATGTAATATAAAATGTGTATATATATATATATATATTGTAGCAAAGAGGATGTTTAATTATGTTTATATTTTTTTTTTTTTTTTTTTTTTTTTTTTTTTTTTTACAATAGAAAGATATTGTTTTCAGGAAACTCTATTGTGTAAACTTAAAGACAACTATTTTAAATTATATTTTGAAGTACTTCATTTTTTATGCAGCATTATTTGAACAACAATGATGGCATGAAAAATGTATAAGATATAATATTTTATAAAATCTGAAATAAAATTAAAAGTACATTATATGCCTCAGATATTATTTGTTATATTGCAGATGTTTCTTAACATGTTTAAGAAAATTTAAGAAAATAAAGGATTATATTCATTGTTAAAGTTCAGAAATATTCGTTACTTAATATTTTGCTAATTTCTCATGTTTTTCAGAATTATTATCGTTTTCAATTTTGTTAGGATGTAAATTGGAAAAATGTGTTTTTAAATAAATGTAAGTAAGAATTTATTTTGAATAATGCTTAGTAAATATAAATTATATTGAGTGTATAGGAATAAAAATATTTTAAATTTACATACACTTTTATTTATAGTTAACAACAAATTTATCTGAAAGAAATTAATTTTAATTTAAAACATTTTATATAGTTTAATATGTGTTTTATAATTTTGCTTCAGTAAAGAGGGACTTAAAGAATGCTCATAAAGTGATATTAAATGTGTTTACAAATCCAAAACTTAATCATTCTTTAAATTTTTGAAACATACCTTTTAAACAGAAAACAATAATTTTCTTTCATCGACGAACGTAATGCAAGAATGAATTTGTAACTTATCAATTTAGTAAAAAGCCTTTGTGATAACTTTAGAAATCTTTCAAATGATATGATGGATCATGCATTCAGACCTGCTGGTATTATTTATCTAACTTTTTCCGTTGAGGAACATTTTCAGCATTTTATACGTTGTACCGTATTGAGAGTAGCTTTGAAATGCTCCCAATCACAATCAGTTCTCAAAGTCATTAATTT
Organism: Latrodectus elegans; assembly: GCA_030067965.1. Taxonomy (NCBI): domain Eukaryota; kingdom Metazoa; phylum Arthropoda; class Arachnida; order Araneae; family Theridiidae; genus Latrodectus; species Latrodectus elegans. The sequence goes on from CM057811.1 coordinate 76,007,446, forward strand.
CACAACAATACCTTCAGACATTCTGAAGAGTTATATTACTAGTTTTCTAAAGAGTTGAAAAATTATTTTCTGAAATGTTGGTCTTTCCACATGAAAATAAATCAAAATGGCAGCAAATTTTTGAAATCAATATATTTTGGTTTGTCAGACTTGAGAAGAACCAAGTTCGATTTTAGATTTCATGATGGATAATATATTATCTTACATATTTATTATATTAAATATATTACTGTCAACATAATTTTGATATATCATATTCCATTACATGATGAATTTGCTCAATAGACATGTGTAATTTTTATACTGATATACTTAAGTATTTTTAAAATTCGTTTATTAAACTTTTTTTCTTACATTTACTGCATATTAACATAAAAAATGCTGATCCATTTAGCTAGTTTCTATATGTATGAATTCAGATATTCCATTTTCTTGCTTGTATAAGGAAAAAATGCTTTATCTTCTTCTTCTTGATCCATTTTTGAAGAAATTAAATAGCAAGTCAGAGTTTTTAAGTCATATATGCATAATGTATATACGAGAATTAACAAATCAATTACTCTACTAGATTCAGAGGAATCAATTGACCACCTAAAATATTTGAAAATTTTACAAAAGTAATTAATAAAACTATTGGATAAATATATAAATACATATTTTATAAATTTGTATTTAGATATAAAATCATATCACATTTCATTATCCTTTTCTTCATTATCTTTTTGGGAATATATATTGTTTGGATATAATGACATTGATTGTTCTATCAATAGAAATGAACATCGCATTGCTAAGTCTGTTAATTTCAAAACGTAAATGTAGCAAAATTCACGTTAATGGCGTATTTTAAAAGACAATTTAAAATATTAACTACACAGAAAAATTCAAAATGTTAAATTATACAACATATAATTTTTTTTAATTTTGTAATATTTATGTTTTCTCTTAAGAAATATATCTGATAAAAGTATTGTTATGTCATTTTTTTAAACTTATTTTGATTAAACTAATCGTAGTTATTCATATTTATTATTAAATTCCTACACCCGTAATTCAAATTAATACAATAATTAAAATATGACGGTGGCCTAATTTAACATTTATGTTTAAACTTAGATTTACTTTGATTTCTTGTGTTAAGAAAATCAAGTACAAATCTTTGAAACATATATCCAATGCAATTTTATTTTAACGAAAATGTTAAAACAAATGGTGGACATATAACACTTTTTTATTATGTAAAGTATGACGGTGGCCTAATTTAACATCTATGTTTAAACTTAGATTTACTTTGATTTCTTGGGTTAAGAAAATCAAGTACAAATCTTTGAAACATATATCCAATGCAATTTTATTTTAACGAAAATGTTAAAACCAATGGTGGACATATAACACTTTTTTACTATGGATTAACTTTTGGTTCTGGCAAATTATTAAATATGTAAAAAACACAACTCTAATAAAATGCTTAACAGATTTCACTATGCAACTGAACAGCTATAAACTATCGCAAATATTGCTTATTACATTCACTTCCTGTAAAAAATTTCTATAAAGTGTGAGCTTGTCTATGTATAGAAAACAAAAAAATATCATGCGAAAATAAATATTGAAATAAATAAATTTAATTTAATGATTCTAAGTAAAAATATAAAAATATTTTTAAAATTAGAAATATTTTTATTAAGTTATTAAATTAACATAAATTCGTTTAAACGGCGAACAATATTAAAATTATGCATTCAATTTTCTAAAATGATTATAAAAATAAGCTTATATGTGATTTTTATAAACTGTTAAATAAAGCCATATAAAGCAACAGCTAGAAAAGAAAGTAATTTTTAAAAACATTTAAAAAAATAGTAAATTAGTTTATAAAATTTGTTTTCCTAATATAGCATTCTATTTCATTGTTTAAAAATTCCTTTCAGATTATCATATTATACTTCGCCCATAGTTCTATTTCTACTCCTCTACTTAAGAAAATTAAAAGGATGTACAATATTATATAAGCCCTGATTCACATGTACTAAAACAAGAGTTCTTCACATTGTTTAATTTATTCAGTCATGTGGTGTTTATTTTCTTGAAGATTAAGACTTATTTTTATTTTTATACATATTTTAGGGTATTTACAAGAAAAATAAGGATATTAGTCACGATTCTGTTTTCAATAAACTGATATTTTGTTATAAAATTCACTTTTAAATTCATAGTTTCAATTTTAAAACTTTGATTTTAAAAGTGAATTTTATAACAAAATATTGTTAAAGGTGATATATTAGGAATATTATACAAAGTTGATTTATTATCTTTACACTTATATTTATAATGATTTAAAAGATCTTTTATTTCAAGTGGAAATTATATTTTGAAATGTGAACACAATTGTGAAATCTGATTTTGAAACTATGTTTTTGCAGTGAAATAAATATAAATTGAATAAAATATCAAACACACGCATAAACTAAACACTAATCGTTAATAGACTATTTTTTAAATAGTTTTCAGAATTTATTCATGGTTTTAAGCATAAAAAATACAACTGTGTCTTTCAATTCAAATCTCATAACATTTTGAAATCTTTGCAGAATATCTTTATAATCCATTTTCATAGAATTTTTGGGCTAACTTTTATTTTAACCCCTAATATTTATTGCTTCAATTTACCATATCAATAATTTCATTACAATGTATTCTGATATTTCAATATTCAATAATGTTGAAAATAATTTTTATGATCCTTTTTAAGGAAAAAAGAAAGAGATAAGTATGTCTTTAACATTAAATTATAGCATTCCAATAAGCAATATAAAAACAAGTTGAAGACACGAAAAATATATAAAGAAATAATAAAATATTTCATTTATTGGAAAGATAACAAACTCTATCCGTTCGTTAGAAGTGGTTTGGGTTAGATACCTTTTCCAAGATGACTTATAGTTCTCTGTGGTGATGAAGAAACTTCCTATGAGAAGACAAAAACAAGCTGCAGCAGAATAAACAAAGAAAAACTTTGCTTGAAACTGATTCTTTCGCATCGTTGAAAAGAATTCTTTCTTCTGCCTCATTTCTTCATCTTCTTCTTATGCATTCTTGTCCAACGATCTGAGAGAAAGAGAAAAAGCAAAAAAAAAATATTTTCCTTTATTTTTTCTCTTCCTCTTTATCTTTAGCAATTGCCGCGCTTCTAGTACAACAGCCGAGTGACTTCATTATCAATGAACTTGGCCGAGGACATGACAAATAGAAAAGTAGAAGAAAACGATTCGGAACCACGAGATTCATACGATAAAAAAAAATCAGACGAGAAAAAAAACGAAAAATAAAGTAAATTCTGATTTCTTTTTCTGTTAGCGTGTGTAGGGGTTTTGACTTGAGAAAGTAGTTCCATTAACACTTTCGCTCCTGGACTTTTCCAGAGTTGGAAATCCTTACTTCTTCTAACCCCAATTCTAGATACTGGTACTATCCCCACTCTCTCTCTAGACTGAATGGGTCTTTAATTGAACTTTTCCTTATTTTCAGCGAGGATTTCAGTTTGTATTCAGGGAATCGTTCCTTCTTTTTTTATTATGGCAATGTCGTTTTTATTACACTTTATATATTTTTTGGTTTTCCTCAGAAATGCAATTCCTTTTGATACATAATGGTTCTTTTAACCTTTCGTTTTAAAGAATTTGTTTTAAAAAAGTTATTATCTCGCTCTTGCAATTGTTGTTCTTTTCATGGCTGTTAAAGAAAGCAGTTAAAGCAATAAATAAACATTAAGCGCTCCATCTCTCAATGTAATATTAAATAAATTCTTCTTAAATCTGACAAATCACTGCCTTGTATAATGGTGGATTGGCATAAAATGCTATCTTTTGTTTCTAAATTGTTATTTTCATGTGCATTAAAGAAAATTCAATAGATTTAAGAATTATTCCAATGGCAAATAAGTGCTTACTATCCTTGAAACATAAATATTTAAATAATTGATTATCACTATGATATCAATTTATAAAATTAATTTTAAATCATTTATGATAAATGCCATATGAAATTCAATTTTTTTCCACCAGCGGGCACTTTGATGATGAGCCCTATGCCAAAACAAGGCCAAAAACTGCTACTCATTTGCCGTTGTCCAGCGGGCACCTGTTAAACAAGTCACGGAGGCAAGTAGCGTTGCCCGCGCTGTACCACCATAAGCTATTTATAGGGTGAGCCCCAATCATACTTCAGCACAGAAGAAAGGACAGAGAATACAGAGAAGGAAAGTAACAGCCATGACCGAACTGGGTTTCGACAACGGGACCCATATCTCAGGAGTCAGGAATGCTAACCACTCAGCTATTGGTCGGCATTGAAATTCGAAATTAGTGATTACTGATAATTTCACTTGAATCACTATTTTTAAATATATAATTTTAAGATCTTCTGTGATAAATTTTAAACTGTTACCCAAAATTCGTTTAGAAATTTGATAGAAACTTTTCACGAATAAAAAGAAATTAGTTCTTAAGGATCTTATCTTTCAAAATTGTTATTGATTTCAGAATTAAATAAGTACTTCCAAATATAAACTAGTGATTTTTGTGGCCATATTAAAATTATTTTTCAAAAATATCGCAATAAAATTAAACTAACAGAAATTATTTAGTAAAAAATACGCAGTGATGTTATATGAATATTGTAAAGAACTCCTAATAATTTTTAAAGCCTGGTAAAGGATATTTTGTTTCCAATATTTGAATCATATCTTTCAGGTTGGTGATTAAATAAAATTTAACTCCCTATAACATGTCAAAATAATCAAATAACTATCTGCAAAAATAATTCTCGGTAATTATTTGGGATAAATAATAAAATCTCCATCAACCTAGATTGATCAATATGGAATATATATGAAGTACTGGTTAAATAAAAAAAGTGATCGATTAATTTTCCGAAAACTTGATTCTTTTATCCTCATAATTTGAAACAATAGTTTTTTTAATATAAAAATTGTAAATCATTTGTATATTGAAAGAACGACATGTAAGATTTACATATAAATCAGAATTTGACTTTTGTTTACCATAATTTTTTATATATGTGAATCATTACCAAATGGTTTCAATCAAAACTTTTGTTTTTCTTTTGATTGATTTGTAATTAAAATTAATTGTAATAATATTTGAATTATCTGTAATTATTTAGATATTATATTCAAATGTTTAATTTATGTAGACAATACATTAATTCTGTAAGTGATTTAATCTGAATGACATTAAATGAAAACAATATCCTTCAAAATTTAGAAATCATAATCCTATGTTAATAATGCTCCTTTTCAATTTTTTGTTAAAAATGGTGAATGTTTTCGGTGACTTTTGCATGTCCCATTAATCATTATATAGCACATTTCTGCAAATATTTGAGTAATATAATAGTTTTAGCTATTAGAAATATGAAGAGAAAATGTTTTTTACACTATAATTGCATAAAACTGGAACACTTTATTTTTATTATAAATTTGCAATCAATTTTTTATTGATAAAATAATACATTTCATAATTAATAAATAAAACGTCATTTTGGAATAGAATATTTAAATATAATTTGTAGTTACAAAAACCCATCTTTTATTTCGTAATAAACATCACTGTTAATATTTTCTGTTAGCAATTATGAAAGTTCTTTTAGCTTTTAGTATAATAGTAAAAGAAACATATCATGCCAATGCATGATGCGATAAATATTAATGAATAATATGATTATGTTTACTTTATAAATCACAGTTCCTGTTTTTCCTAAAAAATTATTCTTAATAATAATAATAAATTTTTTAAATTTTAAAATTTTATAAATTTATTAAATTTTAAAATTTTATAAATTTATTAAATTTTAAAATTTTATAAATTTATTAAATTTTAAAATTTTATAAATTTATTAAATTTTAAAATTTTATAAATTTATTAAATTTTAAAATTTTATAAATTTTTTAAATTTTAAAATTTTATAAATTTATTAAATTTTAAAATTTTATAAATTTATTAAATTTTAAATCAGAAACACCAATAATTACTTTTATTTCTTTTATTGTTATATAAACCATATATTAATGATTTAATAACGTTGTATAAGATTATTTATAATCACCTGAGATTATACTTCATATTCTCGAATGGAATCAACTCATGATACATAAAGTTAAGCCATTTAAAATTCATAATTAAATGAAAAATTTGCTGACATTAGTATTTTCTCATGATTTCATAAAAATATAATATCCGTAATAAATTATTTAAAAAAAATCATTAAATTATAGAAACACAAATAGGATATTTTCTCCAATCATTTTATTTGTTGTGTTATTCAAGTGAAATGTGAAATTTAATAATATTAAAGTTAATTTAAAAATTATATATATATATATATATATATATATATATATATATATATATATATATATATATATATATATATATATATATATATATATCTTTTGAAGCATAAAATATTAAAATATTATGAAAATTGACAGACAAAAATATTATTGAATTGTTAAATATATCAAAATCTTCATTATATCAAAAAACTGAGGATTTCTTTTAAGCGAATTATTATTTTTCTGTCATTATTGTTTCAGAAGGGAATGTTAAAAAAATTGCAGATTCATTTCTATAAAATCGGAACTTTTATCATTTTAAAACAGCACATTTAAAAACATGAAGTTAAGGTAAAGTGTATTAACTCGATTATCTTAAAGTACTCTCTAGAATCTAAACTAGCAGTTTTGACTTTTTAAACAGCTGGTCAGAGTCACTTTCAGAATCTGAAATATCTTTGCGTCCTTCATTTTTTTTTATTTGTATATGAGACACACTAAAATCTTTCTTTGATTTAGTGATTACTTTTTTATCTACGATATGATACATTTCAAAATAAATAACGAAGAACAAATAATTGTATCGAGAAATTATTTAAGTATTAGTTATTTTAAAATCTATAACTATTTAAAATAACGTAGCAATTAAAATGTACATATTTATCATTCATTAAAAATATCAGCAAAGACTTAAAAGCTATTTAGATATATATTTTTAACCCAAACTTTAGAATTAAATCACGTTATTATGTGCTGTAATGTAATTAGACATATTAGTGTCATTTCAGGTAAGTATATTGTATTTAATTATATTATAAAAATGCATTTAATGAGATATTTTCTTTAAGAAGATAAAACATATTTATAAATAATTTTGCATTCAAAAATTCAATTTTTTTTTAGAAATTTCTTTCATTATTTTATTATGTGTAATTATAGGTTTTATATACATATAAGGAGAAAGATAAATGTTCATGTTTTGTTATACTACTTTAAGCAGCAAATTATCTTTAAATATAAATAAATAAAATATTAGAATTTTCAAAAATTTTATTAATGTTTTACATTTTTCTACCCATAAGTGTAATGTATGGTTATTTTTGCAATTAAAATAAATATTTTTTTTAAATTTTGTATCAGTCAGAATAACAATGTATCTATATCTGAAAAGGGAAAAAATGAGTTAATTTTGGAACATTACTTAATGCTTTATAATCAGTGTTTTTCAATAAAAATTCTTAAAATTCAAATTTATCTAGAGAATATATTTCAATATACTTTTCTTGGGTCTTTATTGTTTATATTTTCTATAATTTGAAATTTAATTTTATGTCTTTTTCTTATTTTTAACTTAAACGCTAAGTTTCATCCTTATTAAAAATTCTTGTAAAATTTTTGAATGAAGATTGATGATTTTTAAAAATAAATCTCACCTATTAGTTAATATTCTTAAACTCACATTTGCGAATGGCTTCAACGAATTTCTAAAATATAAAATGTTTATGACAAATGTACTCAAATATGTACTCATTCTGTATAAAATTTTAATTGAGTTCTATATCAAACAATTTATTTCAATTTAATCAAAATATTAGTTAAAGTTAATATTAGTTAAAGTTAATATTAGTTAGAAATAAATATTAGTTAAAGTTATATTACGATAAAAAGATCATTAAATACTCTTCCATGAGAAAAATTTTAGATTTTAAATTCCGTCTCTTATAAAGACAAAAATATAAAAACAATAATCTTGTAGTTAATATTTTATTCTAAGGGAAAATAATTGTTCAAAATATATTTTTGCTTAAATAAAGTTTAACAAATTCTTTCTTTTAAAAAAGTTTCAAACAGTATTTGATGTAAAAATATTTTTTGAAAATAAATTTTTCCATGGTAAGATATATAATGTTTTGATTAAAGGGATGGCATGTAATTTTATTATAGTAATAATCTTTAAAATTTGTTTACATTATTAATAATACAAACAATCATATTAAATAAGAAAATAAATCTTGTGGGATTTGTATATATATATATATAACTTGACTGCGGAATTTCCTAATTAACGTTGTTTTTCTTAATACGTGCGGTTAAACTTTGCTCAGATAAGTAGTTAATTTTACATTTTTGGCAAACACAAATGAAGTCGAATTTATAAATAAAAAAGAAACAAATTAATATACATCTAATACGTTTAAGCCTCATTTTGATAGCTAAATTTCTTTTTCATAAAGAAACACTTTTGATTTTAATAATTAATCGAATAAATTGCTTTTGAAAATAATAGGAATACATACAGTCTTTATTCTTGAATCTATTAAGAATGTTTGTCTCGCATTATTGCTACAACTAAAAGCATGAAATAAAAGAATACCAGTGAAAAAAACCAACGTACAACAATGAATTTAATTCTCATTATAATAACTCTTCTTGACATCTTAATCCCTTTCCCAGCTGGAAATAGAGCATTACGTTCGAGGAATTATCAGTTAATTCTTTTATAGTAATTATTTTTGGAAATATTTATGATTTATTTGCCCAATAGCCAATTGTTATTTTTATTTATTGCTTCTTTGTGAATATTTTTAATGAATCTGAATTATTAATATTAATAGAGTTCAAAAGTTATTAATCTCTGGAATAAGAAAGTTTTTCTTCCTTAATTATTTTTGAATTGTAGTAGTTTTTTTTCACTTTTAAAAATAAATTCATATGTTGACTCTGTTAGGAATATATCTTTCATATTAAAAAAAATAGCCTTTTCTATCCAAAAGCAGAAAAAACTTTTGATTTAAATTCTTGTTTCTTTTTAATTTACACCCCATTATTATTTGTTGAAAATGAATTTAACGAATTGAATATTTTGGCATCATGTAAGTTAGTTAATGATTTTAGAAATTTAATTATTAAAATTCATTCACTTGTTATTCTTGTATATTATTTTAATAAAGCAATATTTGTTCATTACTTGATGAATAATTAGTGTCAACTTCATAAAATATTAATATAAATGTTTTACTAAATGTTACTTTTTAATACAATTTTCTTCTGTATTAATTGTTTATTTGAATAAATAAAATTATACCATTTTTCTGTTGTTGCATTTTTACTTCGATTAAATGCATTCTCATTTTTAAAATTTTATGTTATAAAAAGTAACATTTAATAAATACATATGATTTTGTTAGAAACTATACCAATAGTGTGAAATATATTTCTCAAATTATTATTAAGGAACTATGAGATGTTAAAATTAACAACACAGCAATGATTGTTAGGAAAGTATGCATTACGTATGGGAGTTTTTAAGTTAGAAAAACTCATGTAGAATCTAAAATTGGTTATCTCAATTCCGGTATAAAATATAATTATTCATTTATTAGTACAGGGTATCTGTACTAACGTGATATTGATATGAATGATGGCTTTAAGACTTATTTACTAACATTTTAGGCAGTTATTTGCATACGCTGATTTATCTCAAACAGTTATTTGTATAAGCTGAGGTTATAGACGTTGCTTATAGGATACAAGTGATCTGTTAGACCCATAGAGAAGTTGCCGAACACACTGATTGAAGTTATATGTTATAACTAAAACTATTTAATTATTTATAATACCATGTTTGAATCGTGTTATATCAACTGTCTATAAAATATGTTATTATGAATGACAGTATATTTCTCCATGAGAATTTTTTATGAAAATTTGAACACATTTTTTAATTTGTTGCTATCAATGCTACTCAACCCTATGAATACATGATAATTTATAACGTTGAAGTTTAAGTAACAGTTTTATAATCATAAAGATATTATTTAGAATTGAGCAGAATAATTCAGAAGTTTGTTTTTTTTTGTTGTTTGAATGGTGCGTTTTTCACTACGCTATATACGCTTAAAATTTAACACTAAATCAAGAAAATAAATTATTCTGAAGATTTTTTTTTTGGGTAAGGTGCCGAATCATTTGGGATATTTGTTAAAGTGAGGAAAACTTTAATTTATCATTTTAGCTAAATAATCAAAAAATACCTAGGTGTGTTGTGATAAATCAATAGGTTAAATGCCCTAGGTTAAGTTAAAGTAAAATCATTAAAATGAATAGAAAAAGAAAAGTATTTTTATGCATTTGAATTCGCTTATCTAAAACACTATTTAGTAAATCAAATAATCAATAAATTAGTTAATATAATCAATGATAAATCAAATGAAATCTATGATACAAAGAATGAAATGGAGCTTAAAATATTATTTCTAGTTAAGCTAAAATGATATTATTTACTTTTTGATATCTAAAACACCATGCTAATGCTATGAAAAAACAATAAATTAACTGACAGAATCAACTTTTAAAATTCAAAAAGATGGAAGAGTTAATAAGTACATGAAAACCAGACAATTAACTGTAACTAAGGTATTTAGTTCTCTACCAGACATTTATTGAAATTTGGCACCCATATTCAAGGGAGAAAATGAGTTGTTTTTGAGGGTGGAAACACTTCGATTAAAGGGAAAAACCACCTACTTCTGATATAATTAAAATGAATACTTTTGTATTTAGTGAAAATACTTAAATCAGGTATTGTGTTTAATCAATCAATCAATCAATCAATATATATATATATATATATATATATATATATATATATATATATATATATATATATATATATATAAATGAATGTTTGTCTGTCTGTACTCCATGGATTCAAAAACTATACATCCAATTTGGGAAATTATTAGATATACCCCTACGAAGGGTTTTAATTTTTTTTAAATCAGAGTTGGAGTTCTAGGTGCTTCCGAATAAATATCCCAAAAATATCAAAATGGCATTTAATTAGTTCTATTTTTTAAAAGTGTAACCATAAATAAATTGAAAAATTAAATTTTTACCCATGAAATTTATTCACAGTATTTACTTCTATGAAACAAATTAAACTGTAAAAAATAACATATCTTTAATAGCAGTTGTAATAAAAATACAAATATAAATCACAAGTTAAGTAAAATATTGAATCGTTCTATTTATACAATTTACACATTTTCAATTATCGTTTGAATATTATAAAGTATATTAAAATTTAAAATATTGTAAATAGTGTTTCCCTTAAGATTTGACCAAAATTAATTTACATTTCCAAAAACAACAATAATGCGTTTGGTGTTACATTTTTCGCCAGCAAATTCTAAGAAATACAAAAAATGCAGTCAAAAAAAGTTTTGCAAATATTAATACGAGTAAAAAAATTATTAATACGTGAATAAATAAAATTATTATTGATTTCCTGCTGAAAAAAAATAATAAGAAATACGTTTTATTTAACCCCACAATTATGCTACCAAAGCAAAGTACTATTGGTTGATCTACAAATCAAGCAAAAGTAAGAAGAGAATGAGCATCAAAAACAACTGAGTAGAGAAAAACTAGGTAAGAAAGAGATCGAGTTTACACTGCACTTTCTCGGTCATTAAAAACGAGTGAACATAGTCAAGCAAGGCAACAAAGGAATTGAATTCGCAGGACATAGACAAGACGAACGATACATACTGATTTGGATATATGTGGTTTCAATTACAATCTCCTTTACAATTATAGTCTTCATCCAAGTGTAATTATTTGAAAAATGGATAAAATATATGTATTGTAATGTTCAAAAATTTAAAAATGAAGCACCAGATATGTCCTGTGCAGGTGGAAAAGTAAAGTTACCACAATTAATTGCATCACCTGAACCATTATTAACTTTAGTATCAGGTGAAACAAATCAAGCATAATTTTTTTGACAAATATCCTCAAGTACAATTAGTGCTTCCAAATTACATCGTTCGGAGCAACGAATATCGTTAGCAGAAATTATATGCCAACATTTAAAGTACAAGGGCAAATTTATCACCATGTTGGATCACTGTAACCGTTGCCAAATGCTGATCACAAATATCTTCAAATATATTTTATGGGAAAAATTGAACAAAATAATGAATTAATAAAACTATTTAAAACCACTATTGAACAAATACCATTTGACGATTTCAAAGTATTAATAATGGCAGATAAAACACTGTTTAGTCACCATCAAATACAATTCAACGCACCAATGAATGATTAAATGGCAATTGTCATAGTTTGTGAAGAATTTAATTCTCGTGGTATAATTCTTCATCGCGAAAATTTTGAAGTCCAGCAAGTATCAGAAACGCGTCATTCATATGAGGCATTACAATATAAAATTCTATTTTGGAACGGTGAAGATGAATATAATTTTAATATTAATAGGAGAAATCCTACAACTAATGTGGACAATAATAAGAAGATCAGTGATATGCATATTAAACGATGATTCACGAGAGTGTTGAAGATCATATATTGAAATATAGACAGTTATTTCATCAATACAATGTTAACACGTGTGCAAAAATAGAATATGAAACAATCCTCTACATACGACTAAATCAAGTCAAACTACCTTCTAAAGAGTACATCCATTTACGTGATGCAGTTGTAAGCGATGGCAAACTCAGTGGATAGGAAAAAATGATCATTTTACCATCCACATTTACAGGCAGCTCAAGACACCTGTATGAAAATCACAAGATGCACTGAATTAAGTTCGGGAATATAATCGCCCAGGGTTTTTTTTTTATCACATTTACTTGCAAAGAAGCATGAGGTGAAATAAAGGAGCTTTTATTAACTGGACAATCACCATCATATTGCCATGTTATTTCTGTACGTGTATTCAAACAAAAATTAAAATCATTAGTATATTTTATTCTCAAACACCATATATTTGGAGAGACGTGCTGTAAGATATATTCCATTGAATGTCAAAAAAAGGTTTACAACATGTGCATATTTTAATATGCATGATGGAAAAGATAACACCAAACATAATTAATGAAATGTTCTCTTCAGAAATACCAGACCTTGAAATTCATAAATACTTGGACGATATTGTCCCAAAAATATAATTCCTAGTCTACGAGACTCACTAAATAATAATTCACCATGCATGTTTAATGGAAAGTGCACAAAGCGGTATCCTAAAGATACACTTTCTTAAACTATAACAGCAACGATAGATATCAACTATATCGACAATGATATACCGAAAATGGTGGAAAATCTATTAAATTAAAAGTACTCAATAATACTATTGGCTTTGGGTAGTACCATATTCTCCATTACTACTAAAAACGTATAACGCACACATAAATGTTGAGCAATGCAATTCCGTGAAATCTATAAAATATATTTGCAGAAAGCAAGAAATATGGTATTATTTTGAGTGGAAAATACAACTGCATTTAGCAATGACGAAACACAACTGGAGCGCTACATAAATATCAATGAGTCTGTATGACATTGGATACAGCCTCATTGATATCATCATTTTCCATTCATGAGAGATATCCAATGGCTGTTCATTTAGCAGCACATCTTTAAAATGGGCAGCGTATGCATTTTTTATCAGAAAATGTACGTGCAAGAGCAATGTCGCCCCCACCAACAACATTTATTGGTTTTTTCACGTTTTGTAGTAATGATACTTTTGCAAGGACACTACTGCATTCTGAAGTAGCAACTTATTTTATATGGAATACATCAATAAGAAAATTTCAGCGTCGAAAGCAAAGTAGAGCAATACAAGAACACCTAAATTTATGTTCCACAGATGCATTGGGTCGTCGGTACACTTTACATTTAAATAACGCAGAATGCTTTCACCTAAGTTTATTACTAATCAAAACTCGTGGATCTTTAAAAGAATTAAAAACTGTCAATGGCCATGTGAGTGCTACGTTTCGTGAAACTTGCCAAAGATTTAAGTCTGATAGAAAACGAGGCTCATTGAGATATTTAACTCGCTGATGCTTTTAATACAGCTCATACACAACAGACACGTGCATTCTTTTCTCTCATAATTATTACATGTTTTCCGGCTCATCCAAAAATCATATGAGTGAAGACACATTTTACATGACCTGCGTAGAATAAATGCTAATCGCACATTCAATTTACATCAAATATGTACAATGAAGCAAGGATTTTAATTGAGGAAATATATTTGACAATATCTAACAAATCACTGACAGAATCGGGTATAATCGCTCCAAATAAATCTCGTAATGACGTTTTCGATCGTGATATACAACGAGAAACGCATTTCGATGTTAATGAATTAAAAACATTTGTTTGATGTAGTCTGCATAAATCGGCATTAAAACAACGAACAGCATATTATGAATGCAATATCTAGCAAGATTTATGGTTGACATTTCTTAGATGCACCTGGAGGCACTGGCAAAATATTTCTTATTACAATTATTCTGACAACTATAAGATCACAAGATAATATTTCCATTCCTATATCATCATCTAGTATTGTAGCAACTCTTTTGAACGGTGGCCGAACAGCACATTCAGCATTGAAATTGCTATTAAATATATATCTTATTGAAACTTCAATGTGTAATATTAGCAAATATTCTGCGATGGGAAAAGTACTAAGATCATGTCAGCTTGTAATATCGGATGAATGCACCATGGCACTCAAGAAATCATAGGAATCTATCAATAGAACATTAAAATATTTGATAGGAAATGAGCATCTTTTTGGTGATGCAATCATTTTGCTTTCTGGTGATTTTCAACAAGCTCTACACTTATACTACGTTCAACACCTGTAGACGAATTGAATACATACCTCAAATAATCAGTATTATGGCTGTATTTGAAGATATATTTAACTACCAATATGCATTTTCAGTTACAATAAGAGGAATATTCTGAATGATTTGGAAAACAATTATTTGATATTGGGAAGGGCAAAATGAAAATTAACTAATCCACACACTGTATTACATTACCAGAAAATTTTTGTCACATTGTAAAAGTCATTGATGAAATTATAGCCAAAGTTTTTCCAAATTTATTGCTGAATTGTAAAAAATAATCAATGGGATAGTGAGCGTGCTATATAGCAGCCAAATCCATTGATATGAATTTAATAACCTGCACAATTCAAGGTGAAATACCTGATGAAGAAACAACATATAAATCCTTAGATACTGTTGTCAATTACGATGAACCAGGTAAATATCCAATAGAATTTTTAAATTTATTGGCTCTACCAAGAATGCCACCACATAATTTATCTTTAAAAATTGGTTCTCCAATCAACCAATCCACCTTAACTAGCAAAAAAAACTTGGTTATCAGTAAACAAATTAATGAATAACTTAATTTAGGAAGCATTTTAAATGAAAAGTACCAAGAGAAACAAATACAACTACCCCGCATTTCCATGATACCAACAGATACACCATTAAAATTCAAACGTCTACAGTTTCCCGTACGAATATCGCTTGCAATGACCCTTACAAAAACGAAAGTACAATCATTGCAAGTATGAGGATTAAATTTGATAAATCTTTGTCTTACATGGAGAGCAGTACGTTGGCTGTTCATGAGTTGGAAAACCATCAAATTTATTTGTTCTTCACCAGATAAGAAACCAAAACAAATTGTGTAGTTACAAGCACTACTAAGATGAAATTCACCATCAATCTTCAAATATCAATCATTTAATGGTGATATTTTATAATTACAAAATAATTGTTCAATCGACATTCATTTACAATATTGTTTTATATCACAAGTAAAGAAGCATGTTTATTCTACCATCAACTATGAATATGTTTTTTTTTGTACATATGTTATATTCAAGTGACATATATGTATAATCTTTTTGCTAATTTTCATTTTGATGTATTGTATACATTTTATCATAATTAAGTTTGAGATGTTTGAGTATAAATTATGTTTGAGTTATCAACACTGCATTTTTGTTCAAACACATCAACGCATGTAAACGGGTGTAGTACAATAAATCTGACATCTTAAATTAAAGTGCTTAATATTACATTCAATTATCTGTGAGGTGATAAGGTTGTTAAAAGTTTACACTCAGTGCTTGTCATTCGGAATCTTATGCCGAATAATACAAATAAGTGCATTCTAATTATGGAAAAAATAAGTTACCTGCAAACATTTAGTCAATATGCTTAAAATGCCAGTCATGTTTCACAAAGACATAATGTGTATTTTATTTATGCGGGAATTAACGAAACTTATGCTTTAAAACTCTTTTTGACTTTTGTATGTACTAAACGTAAAGAATTCTTTTAGATGTTTGAAATAAAAAGGGGTAAAAATAAGTATAGTGCTTAATTTAATTAAGAAAATATTAAAAAAAATTTGTCCTCACTGTTTAAATATTATTGGTTATCCGATATTTATTTATTAACAATCCAAAATTATTACTATTTTATAACTGGTACCCGTATCTAATTTTAAATTATTAGACGTTTTTAAATTTCTTATGATAATTTTAGTATACATTTTGTTTCGGTAATTCTGATTCATATTATTTCAAGATAAATTATGTGATGCAAGGATATGCTCACATAAATATGTGCTTCTGAAAACTGTTTTAAGTTTTTATTTTGATGATTTGTTATTTTTCTTAATATTTAATAAGCTTCTTTGATAATGATTTATTTAATTTCAATTATTTAAGCTGGCCATATGGTCCATGCAGTTTTAAGTTATTTAATTGCTTTCAGTAATGAATGTGCACCATAGAAATTAAATTCACAGTAAATTTTGAGAATGTTTTGAAATGAAAATAGAAACTAGGAATTTTTCAAATGAAATAACAATTTAAATAAATTTTTCTGAGGTTTGCTCTATCCTAGTGCCCAAAGAAAACGAGAATGTTTACTCGTTCTGCAGTAGAAAATTTATATTTTATAATTTATTTTTGCATTTTTATGTATGTTGATAGTTTAAGGTTTACTAGTTTGCTAGAATATTAGTTTGTTAATATGATTTTGACGGTCTTAGGTGTACCTCGAAAGAAGCATCTGATAATATTGGTTAATGAGTTAAAAGAAGAGTTACTTCTAAAATGATAAAGTTAGAATTTAAAAATGTGTTTACCCAATCTAAAAAAGTTAAATGCAAAAAAAAAGTATGAGACGGTTTTCTTTTCTTTTCTTTTTTTTTTTTTTTTTTGAATTAAAAAACACTGTAATTTCGGCACATGTTAAAGCAGACAATGTCAAAGCTTTTGAAAAATTAATGCGAAATAATTTAGAAAGAAAACAAAAGGAATAGCTTTAGAAAAAAATTAGAAGAAGAAAAACAAAGATAATAGGATTGTAAAATTAAAAGCAATATCAATAATTCACGGGTTAAATTAAGAAAATATTTCTAGGTTAATTAAATGTAAAGAGAAAGGTGTAGCTTTAGTACCAGATGAATTTTCAAAAGAATGGTCATTTCTTTCCATCATAAAGTATGAATGTTGACTCTTTATGCAATACCGTAATATTACCAATGGACAATTATTTTAGAGTGCTTAAAAATGATACCAAAGGAATAAATGCACAATATTCAAATAAATTAACACAGAATTTCTCAATAGATTTGGGATTACACTAATATGATTCACATATCAGATATTTCACAAACTAACGGATTAATAGAAAGATAGATTGGCACATTAGAGTCAATGTTGTATTGCACTAAGTTATTATTAAAATCCCAAGATAGAGAATGGGGTAAGCAGTTATCTTATCACTTGCAAATATATCGTGAAATTAAGAATAAACTGATAGGCTTTCTCCATTCGTTTATGGATAATCCAAAAAGAATGTTATCTTTTTTAAAATGAACATGAGAAAAATGAAGCTGTTTTGTTTGAAAGTATTGGCGAATCAATCAATCTTCAAAAAATGCGAAAGCATATATGGCGTGGAAGATAATACCGAAATTCAACAGGGTAAATATGTAAATCACCAAAGTGTTTGATTCAAATCAAGTAAATCGTAAATTACTGAAGAAATCTTAATGTGATTCCCAGTCCCAACAGATAAATTCTGTTCTACATGGAAAGGTGTAGTTGAAATTGTAGGAAAGATGTCACAACATTACTTTGGATTGAATTTACTGGAGGGAAGAATTCGTAGTTGCAAGAGAATACGTTCAGTAAAAATACTCAACCGATTAGTACCAGCATATGTATGCATTAAGTTACATTAGAATTTTTGTTTTATTTTAGCTCATAATGAAATGGTGAAAAAGAATAAAAGAAACACTATGAGGAAAATAGGTATCCGTGCGTGACCCATGGTATTTTTTCTAAGCACACCTATAATAGAGCATATCATAAAGTAGAGGAAAGACGTGAAAAACAAGCAATTAGTTGCCAAGAATGTTTGTTTTTCTTGTGCACCCAGGGTGGAGACATGGGTACAAAATGAGTACTTATGTTCAAAAGGGGAGAGGAATTGCTTTTGATGGCTAAAGTCTCCAAAGTAGCGGAATTCTAGCTTCTAGTACACATAGAATAAAAAGTTTTAATATGTATTGTAAAAGTCAGAATTAGTACATAACAAATGGGAAATTTCTTAAAGTAAAAAATTTTAAACTTTTCTGCTACTATTTAAAAGATGGAAGAATATAGAAACTCATAGTGTAC
The DNA here is from genome assembly GCA_030067965.1 of Latrodectus elegans. Classification (NCBI taxonomy): domain Eukaryota; kingdom Metazoa; phylum Arthropoda; class Arachnida; order Araneae; family Theridiidae; genus Latrodectus; species Latrodectus elegans. Next base: position 76,026,351 of record CM057811.1, read on the forward strand.
ATTATCTAGGAAAAGTGGAGGAAAATTCATTATTCGACACTTCTTTAACAAAACAAACATTAATCTGCTATATGCACATCAATTGCAACGCTTTGAATATTAACTGTAGTAAATCTTTCTATCTATCTAACTATCTATCTGTCTATCTATCTATATATATATACACATATATATATATATTTGTATATATATATATATATATATATATATATATATATATATATATATATATATATATATATATATATATATATATATATATATATATATATATATATATATATATATATATATATATATATATATATATATATATATATATACATATATATCCTTAAAGTATGTTTTAATAAAATAATTTACTTAATAAGATATTCTGTAAAATAGTTTTAAAAAAAGAATAATATTATGAATTGATTGCTTTGCATTAAACAGAATAGTTTTAATTTAAACACATTTGTTTTTAAAGATTAGTTTAATTAAATTTAATTTATACTTTCCTGGCGTGATCAAATAGATTTTTTAATTGTGAATCCTAATTGCTTATTTCTCCTTGTTTTAAAATTAATTTCCATGTCAAATATTAATTCAGAAATAATTTAATATTCTTAATACATATGTTCATGTAAAATTAATAGCTGCCTACTTTTGAAGAATAAAAATTGAAATCTGAAAAATTTATGTCATATAATTACACAAAAAAATTAAATTAAAATATAATTTCTCATAATGTAATTAGCTAAGTAATGCAAGCGGTGCGTTTCATTTTGATAATTTGAAGTTGATGACAATTCAAATAGATTTTTCAAATATATTCTCGCCATAATCAATAACCATATATTATAATATTCATTATCCAACTAAATAATTTTACCAAGATGATAATTAAATATTTGACATAACTATTAGAGTTATTTCCCTTTTAAAAGTACTACATTTAATTAGTTAATATTTGTATTTATATTTAAAAACAATTTTAATGTTTTCGACATAAAGTAAATTTTATGCCTAATGTAAAATATTACCAACACAATACAAATTTGAGTTTTACAATACAAAACATATTAAATTATTTTTTGTACTTATTTTCCTCTTAGAAATTCTACAAAAAGTTGAATAAACAGAATATTTTTACATTTATAAATTTTTAATTAATAAAAATAAAAACATTCTTTATAGTTCTACTTGAAAATATTTATACATATAATTATTCAGCGTAATAATATTTAATTTAATCAATGATTTTGAAAATTTTTCATTACTTTATATTTCTCAATATGAAAGCAATACTTCAATCTCTGTTTTATAACAAAATATTTGATTTACTTTTATATGTGGATGAAACTTTCTGTTCCTTTGCTTTTTTTAGTTCAATAACAATAACACAAAAACAAATATATTGATCTTCAACATCAAAAGTCCTTATTATTTTTGAAATCTGAAATCTATTGAAAGTGTTAGGTCATTTGTCAATGTCCAACAAATTTGTGAAATCCCATAACAATTCCTTCTAAAGATATCATTAATTTGTATGTGTTCTTGTTGTCGAGAGAGCATCTATTTCTTATAAATTTGCTTTTTTACTTTAAGAAAATGGAAGTTACATCAAATATTTTTGATTCGATTGAGTAGGTTTAAGTTATAAAACTATAGATAACGTCAAAAGAGTTCATCAAATAATGTCAGTGAGAACTATAAATATTATAATATTGACTAGTTTATTCATTTTAAGTCATCAAATTATACATGAAATTTACCGAATGCAGGAAAATTGTTTAAAGTAATCATACATCAAATATAAGGCAAAGAATTGGATTCAGATTATGATTTAATCCTTTTATTATTAATTTTAAGTTATTTTATATTAGTGATTATATTGATATATAATCTATAATTATTTATATTATATATTAATGATTGTTGACGCATGGAATTTTGTTTTACAAGCATTAATGTGTTTGATTTACTTTACTTTAAGCATTTTTAATGTGAAAATACACATTATACATATAACTTCCTAAATACATTAAATATATAACAGAGGAAAAAAATGAAATATTAGAATTTTTTTATCACACATGTTCCTTTAGTTCTGTGTTATAGGATACGTTTTCGTAAAATAATACTTTTATTTTATATATCTATTACTTTTTGTTGAAAAACATATTAAAAAGCCTGAAAATGAAAATATATTATAAATAAGCAAATGCACGGTATTTTGAAGTATCAATAACATAATGATTACAATTACAATTATTTTTATTATTTTGTTTTAAATAATTTAACTATTGCAATATCCTGCTTTTTCAAGGTTTGCTTATAGTTTGTAATCTTTTCAGTACTTATAGAATTAAATTACTAGCTGTGGGCGAAAAAAAGAAGTTTGCTATTAAATATTTTCTTTGTGAAATAAAAGCCTATTATTATAGATTTTTAATTTAGATAAATACGTTAATCATTTGATATTTATAGCAAATATTGAACAATGATAGGACTTGGTTATGGATATATTTTTATAACATATTCAATATATATATACAATACATACAGCTATATATAATACATACAGATCAATACATTATGAGTAGCCTAAAGATTATTATTACCCAATGCGATTTATTCCCATGGTAAAGTTACTTACGTAACTCAAAGGCATAAATGTGCATTGGGTAAAAATAATAAGGGCAATATTTCCGTTTATATATTCTATATCATAAAATATTTTCTGAGTTACATTACCATAAAGCATTTCAGTTGATATATTAAGCTTGTAACACACGTAAACTGATTACACATTTATTATAAAAGCATATATTTGGTTGAAGACTAACAAAAACTATTAAATGTCAACTCAAGGATTTCTTTAGAATAATTTAATAGATTTTTCAGATAATACAAAATTTATCTTTTATTACCATTTGCTCAATATATATATATATATATATATATATATATATATATATATATATATATATATATATATATATATATATATATATATATATATATATATATATATATATTTATATATATATATATATATATATATATATATATATATATATATATATATATATATATATATATATATATATATATATATATATATATATATATATATATTAATTTATTGATTTACAGATATTTGTTTTGAAATAAATATGATTTCAAAAAAATATCTGTAAGTAAATAACATTACATTTTTACTAACTAAGAATAAAATAATATCAAAATAACGAGCCATATACCATATTTATGAAGCCATTAAAAATACTTATACTAAAAAATTACTTGAAATATATTTCTCAAAATTATTCGAAAACAAAAGCAAACATATTTTGAGGAATATTTGGTAACTTTCTAAAACAGAATTAAATTTTTAAATATTTAAGAAAAACAAGAATATATGAAACCTATAATTGTTATATAATCGACCAAAAATATGAAATTTTGAAGGAAGGGAAAATACCATGATGTATTTATACAATAAATTGCCTTTATACATGCTAAACATACACTTTATAGTTGAAAGATTAATATGACATACTAGAGTATATATTTATCAAAGAGTATAACAAACTGTTTTTCATATGTTCATGAAAGAAATAATATTTTATCTACATTCCACTATTGCACTGAATTCAATTTCAATTAAATTTTATTTCTCAATTCTTGGAATTAGTAGTAAATAAGAGAAAGCTAATTCTTTAAGTTGTGTAACTTCATTTAATATCACTATATCTATTCAATATTTTTTATATAAATTGTAATCGAATTGTAACAATATTTAGAATGACTACAATGTCTGACTTTAACTGGTATAAATTTTGAATACACTTCAAAGTACTGGAAAGTAATCCTGACCGTAATCTGACTGAAACACAAAGTGTAAAATAAAAACAAAATAATTTTTGGTGTACGACAGAAATAAAACATCCAAATTTAACTATTTTCAAAACGTGCTTAAAACCTTTCCAAATTTAAGTTTGAAAATGAGTGTAACACAGTTCAAAACGCAATTAATTGGAAAGAAGTTTAAATAAGCATAAGTTTATAATTTATTTTTAATTAAAAATGATAGCTCATTTTTACATAAAAATAAACTATTATGTAAAGGAAAACAATGGTGAATAATGTAAGAAAAATTATCAGATTTATGCAAACTTCTAAAATTTAGCGAAGTAAGTGTTGGTATGCTGTATCCTTAATATGAAAAACAGAAAATTCTACTATTTAACAGTAAAATAATGAATAATTTTGAAAATATTTATACTTTTTTAAAAAATTTCCTATTCAAAATTTATTTTAAAATAAATTTTTATGAATAAAATTCAAAGTTTTATTTAATTTTTTAAAATTATTTGGCAAATTTCTTTTTCTTTTAACTTTTGAATTCATATTTATTTTTTCCAATAGGTAGCAAAATCATATGATTAATTTCTTTAATAAGTTTGTAAAACTATACTTTTGATAATTTTTTCCAAAATTATTAATTAAGAATATATTATATTTATTATTGACAATTTTTTTTACAATTGCTTACTATTTTTCAACAAATATTCCAAAAATTATTCATTCATTTATGTTTGTATATGACTATTTATTATTCAGAATAATTATGCTAAATATATTGTGGGCTTCCTGATTTAACTTTTTTAAATTGTAAAAACAATACTAAATTACAATAAAAAAAGGAAACAAAATATTTTTATATAAAAAAAATAAAAAATATACGAAATTTTTGAGAAAAAACCAAAATAAACAGTAAGTTTTACAAAAATGTTTTTCTCTGTAATATTTTTTAAACTAAAAAATTTCTATTTATGTTGTTGTATAATTTTTTTTTTTAATTTATAGTCTAAATATTTAGATCAAAATACAAACTAACATTCTATCACGATAAATTACGGCTTGTATTTCTATTATTATGTTACACTCATGCATGTCAAATTTGTTATTGTTTGCTAAAATATTACATTAGTTAATATCAGCATTTATAAAAAATTTTATTGTTTTCTAAATTATTTTGTTCAGTTCCAACATGACTGATTACTAGAACATCTATTTTTGGCATATTCAAGAGCAAGAAATTCAATGCCTTGATAAAAACTAATTTCAAATCAATTTATGGTACCAGACTCATACGTTTCCAAAAGGAAACTAACATACTGTTGAACAAAAAGTGTAAAGAGACATTTTTTTAAATTTATATTAATAACAAAGGAACTGAGTTTTTTAACATTGAAATCAACAGACATTAAATATTTAGAAATAAGCTAAAAGACAAAAAAGGAAAGAGCTCACAAATATTTATATTTATTTTCAAAGTTCACAGTAAACTCTAAAATATGCTGATTGATTAGATTAAAGAATGTCAGTAAACATTAGTTTACTCTTTTTTTTTGTAAAAATCTTTGTGTTGGGACTTTTTTTAAATTCAAAGCACGAAAGTTTTGTCAAGCACATTTGTGTAATAATGCGTAAAATTGGAAAGTCTGAAATTAATGGTAAAAGACTACTGACGAAATTAAAAGCCATTGACAAAGAAATGTAAAGCAAAATTGCTCCAACGCTTTTTACTTAAGTAGAAAAATTTAAGGAATATTTTATAATGATATTTTCTAAAACAAAATCAGATATGTTTACAATTTTTAATAATAGTAATAATACCTTTATATATTTATATAAAGTTTAAACATTTTTAATATTTAAATTATTTAGTTTCACTATTAACAATCACGAAAAATATGTTCAATTGCTATAATGCCTCAATTAGTAAAGAATTTAAAATTCCAGAAGCCCTATCATTAAAATTAATTAGATGGCTCACTTTATTTGAATAATAATTTAATTAAATCTGTTTAATATATAACATATTATGTTCATTTTTTGCAAACAATAAGTTTCTTTTATCATTTATATTAGAAAATTTGATATGTTATACATAAAGTATACAGTTTTACAACTTAAAATTACTGAGCATGCAAAGATATTAATTTGAAATTTAAATTTTAATCATTACTAGAAATATTTTACTTTAGAATTTAACATTTACATGGTGGGTGTTTAACAAATCTCTCTCAATAAAAAATTCAGCAAAAGTTCAGAAACTCCTATAAAAATATATATATTTGTACTGTTAAGGAATTCATAATGTTTCCTAAAATTTTAAATGTTGCATAGGTATAATCTTAAATTGCAACAATCACGTAAAATTAAGACTCGTTAAGCAAATACTTAACAAAATAATTTAAGCATGATTCTCTTATTTAGTATGTAGCAAATTTTTGTCATTTTTTGTTACGGCATCAGCGAAACAATTCAAAATGACCTTACATCAACAAAATAAGGTATTGATAAAAATTTACATTGGTATAATTGCTTTGAAACGAAATTAATCATTAGTATAGCTTGGAACAGAAGCAATATTCTACTGAATATGCATAACTTTTAATTAGAATCACTATTAACTTGGAGAATTTTAGTTCAAAATTTTCTGTGTCCATTTATACAAATCATATGTTATTAATTGTAATACGTTGAAACAAATTTAAATATTTTATAGCTTCTCAATTTTCTTAGATGCACGAAGATTATGATTTATAAAGTAGAGAATAAATTATTCCATTTATTTTGAAAGCTATTATTATCAATGCCAAAAATATAATTTTATTCATAAAATATGCTGAAAATGTTGAAAAATCTAGCCTATTTATCTAATAATCATTTTATTTTATATTGTACCATGAATGTTATTATTTTATCATGTCATCTCTTAAATGAATAAAATTATAAATTATATTAATTTTCAACAAAATAATTTTCAGGTTTATAATGACCAATAATGAGGTATTTGATGTACTTTTCATATTTGAAGGGTGAGTTCTAATGACTAATATGAAAAATAGCTGTAGGTTGAAGAGAATATAAAACAAACTTTAATCACTTATTGAAAAAGTATGCCTATGCAACTTATGTTCTCAGGCATTATATTTAACAACAAAACATGAAGTGGTAGTGATAGAAATTTTATGCGGATAAAATTTATTTTAATAATATAAAGTTTTGAAAATTTATTATTATATTTAAAATTCAAATACAAAAAGAAATTTAGCATTATACAAACATATTATCCACTTATATGTATAAGAAAATTATCTAATGACAATCACAAATATTTAAGGTAAAGGCATAAAAATCATTAAGACAAAGAAGAAAATATTAAAAATATATGTAAAAGCAATACATTTATTATGATTAAAAATTTTCTATTTCAAATTTTGAAATGTCAATTTAGCTTAAATGAAATTCAGGAAACAATTACCACAAGGAATTTATTATTATTTTGTAAATCTTATATTTACATCGTAAATTTTTTTGTTCGCAAACATAACGGAATATTTAAAAAAAAATTCTATTTTGAAGGAATTTTTACCTGTATTCTAACTAGATATATATTTGAGTAAATTTTGTATCTTGGTTTTAAAAAATTTGAATCTACATATTAATTTAAATATTTCATCTTTTATATAATATATTGTATACATCACTTTTTTAATATAATAAATAGACATGATATAACTGATAAAATGTAATAATTAAAATATTGATTTTAATTTCATTTTTGTAATTTTAATTACAAACCTTTGTAACTTAGCTTTTCTGGGCATACATTTCTACATTTCTGTTTAACAGTTCTAATTCAAAATGTAATTCATTCAACTGATAAATTGGACTTCATTTAAATTTAGATAAAGATGTACCAAACTTTAAATGAATATATTATGATGAGTCTTTGAATTGTGTTGTCTTGAACTTTAGAATAAATTTATTCTTTAAATAGTACATGTTATAACTGTACGGTTGCACTAATTTTAAACTAACTTTAACTGTGACGATCTTTTAAAAGAGAACTGGTATTAGAATGTTATAACTCAATTTGAATTCGCTGCCTACACTTTCGTTAAATTAATTCTGACACGTTTTCATTTCCAACTTTATATATCAGTACTTGTATAATATGATAATTTGATGATAATCGGATGATCACCAGTGTTCTAATTCATTCAATCGCAGAAAGTGAAAATTATCTTCAGAGTTTTATGAAGTCCATGCTGTGAAAGGACTGCAGAGTTAAACTAATCATCATAATTTCGCAGACCTTGCAAAGACCTTTTGTTTTGAATACATCACAGAGATTTTCTCTAGCGTGATCAGTAGATTCCGTCTAATTACGCAACTGTGACTGTAACGACCATGCACAGGTGAAGGCTTCAAGGGAGCATTTGGAATTTCACCCCGTCTACCAATCAAAGCCTGCACAAATTCCAAGCCCGTTATCGCTTTCTAGAATCAAAGGTGTCATTTCTCAGCTTCTGAAGCGTGTCTATCTATAGCTGACCTGGAGTGGAGGCTCGAACACCCTCCTTCAGTCTGTCCTACAACCGTATTAATCCCTGCGATTTCCCTCGTAATACTCTCGTTATATCGGGAGCAACTTGCAAAGACCTTTATCGCCGGAGCAAGGACTTAGTTCGCTCCGCTGAGTCCGCTACCATTGCAGGAATACTCTGGCTGGTTGTATATAAAGGCTCCAGCATTGGGTCGAATTGAAAAGCAGCCTGAAAAGGGATAATTGTGAAAAATGTTCACTTCAAGTTTATAAAAATATATTTCATTTGTTAATGAATAATATTAAATATATTGTTCTTAAATATACTAAAAAATTATATATACTAAAAAGAATTAGATTCTTATTTTTGGTAGATTATAATAAAATTTTATATAAAGTGTATATATATATATATATATATATATATATATATATATATATATATATATATATATATATATATATATATATATATATATATATATATATATATATATATATATATATATATATATATATATATATATATATATATATATATATATATATATATATATATATATATATATATATATATATATATATATATATATATATACATTTGTAGTCTTTGCATTTTTTGAATTTGATTTTGACTATAAATTCAATGGTGTATTTTGGCTTGACATTTGTAAATTCATTTTGGCGTGGTTTCGGGATTTAGTGACTTCATTAAGATTTTAGTCTGGAGCTAATGTCGAAAAGCAACACTGTGTACCCCCCTGAATAACCTGGCCATATTGCCACTTCGTTTCATTTTCCTTTTATTCCTTGTTTTTGTTAAATTTTGAATTATCTGTTGTATGTATGTTCCATCTTTTTACTGCATTTTGCAAGTATTACATTTTTTACATTTTTAGAAATTAAAAATTAATACAGATTTCACAACAAACACAGACAGAGATGAAAAATTTGTAAGGTTCTTCACAGCGCAAAATGATCAATGCTTGATCTTTTCATCATGTGAAGAATATTACAGATTATTCATCTCTGTATGAGTACGAGCTAATCTACCTTAGATATTAATATATGTTTAAAATATTTCATAAATCCAAGTTAAATAATTCACAAAATATAAAGGTTAAAATACCATTTATAGCTAATTTATTAAGACTTATTATAACTCAAACAATAAATAATTAATTTAATTTTGCATATATTTTACTGTGCACAGAAATGATCTGAAAGAAATTCTAAAGAATTATATCCAACAATGTTATAAAGATTTTGCATTTAGACATTTAAAAAAGAATGTTTTATTTGTAACACGAATAAAATTAAATAAGTTGCTTTGCTATAAAATGCTTCATTGTAAATATATAAATGTCAAAATGAAAAAATGTGAAAAAAGTCAGTTAAAAAACACATTTTTTATGAACTTTTTAAGGAAATTAATGATAATAATGATATTATACGCTATCATTTTTAATACTTTAATTTAATTATAATTGTTGTAAAATATTCAAATTCATCAAAACATTGTTTCCAATTTTGAAAAAGATGTATTCAAACTTTATGAAAAGCATTAATTCAAAATTTCGTTGAATAAAAAGCAATTAGGTGAACACTACTTTCGTGTAAATTTTACACTTCTATCATTCATATACAAAATAATATATGTTAAAAAAATATAAATTATTAAGAATATAAATATTATTTATAAATATTTATATGGTAACTGAATACTTTTCTTCAATCTATAATAAAACAAATGATATAAGAGAAATAATTTATTGCATAAACTTTGCATTACTTTTGTTTTATACATTTTTTTTTTTTTTGAAATTCTGAATAGTCTTCATAGTAGTGTTCTATAACATTTCTTAGAGAAATTTCTAAATTTCTACTATGTCAGAGTAACATACCCAAATGTAATGTAAAATATAGATGAATACAAAAAGACAATCATGTCAAGTACATCAATAATTATTATTTACTTTCACTGAAGAACATGAAACGACAGAATTTAATGCGGCATATTCATACATGATCTATTGATTCTTAGAAAATTTGATTATATATTAGAAAAAATATTTATCTACATTTATACAACATTTACTCTACGCTATACAATACACACATATATATATACATATATAATATATATATATATATACATATATAATATATATATATATACATATATAATATATATATATATACATATATACATATATATATATATATATATATATATATATATATATATATATATATATATATATATATATATATATATATATATATATATATATATATATATATATATATATATATATATATATATATATAAAAGAGAGAGAGAGAATTATAAGCATTTCAAAAATTACACTGTTGAAATAAAATGAATCAAATGCACAAACTATAGAAATATTAGGTATGTAAAAGTATATAAATATGCAACTAGAAAACAAAAAACATTGATGAATTGAGCAAGTATTTTCAAACAAACAAATAAGAAATCCCAACCAAATCAGTTAATAATGTATTCAGGTCGTAACCATTAAGAATATTGAGTCAGTAACATTATATTTAATAAAACTCAATATTTAAATGTATTAAGCCAACATTATAAAGGTAATTACATAATTGTTGACGCAAAAAATACTTCTAAATTTTGTTTTTAATAAATCTAAAGAGCGAAGCATGATAAAAATTGATTTGCAAAATAAATTTATTTTCATTGTAAATAATTTTACTTTTTTGTATTTTACAAATATCACAGGTAGTAATGATTAAATAAAGTATTTGTAATGATATTAAAGAAACATCACACACAGAAAAATAACTAATTATTATGACATATTGCCGCTAATATTTCATTTCTTTCAGCATTTGTTGTTTAATAATTAATAATTTTATATCTTAGTTAAAACATTTTACTAATATTAATAGTGTTAGATTATTATTAGTCAAAATGTATGACAATGATTTGATGTATTAGGAAATAAATAAATAGTATAACTTATTTTCAAGTGGTAAAACACATATTAGTAATTTTTATAATACTCAGAATTTTATTAGTACGCATTTACAAATAAACAGTTCAAAAATAATTATTTGAAGCAAGTTGTCGAAACCCTAATGAAGTGATTAATAATCGAAATCTACTTTTTGCTTAAGTTGTAGTTACCTACTGTTTTTCTGTTGCAATAATTGTTTTATAAAAACATATTTCAATTTAAAAAAAAATAAATTTTTTTATTTCAAAGCGCAAAGAATTACTTGCAAATTTGGTTCGAAAATTGACAATAATTATGTAATTCCGTTTGTGAAATATTTTTTTCAGAATCATGTATTTTATTTAATTAACCAGAAAATTTCGTCATAATGCTTTAATTTTAAAACTGTTAGATATTGTTAAACCTGTAAATATTTATCAGCTTATTAAGTAACTGTCATCTTTGAAAGATCATGCTCTGTAAAATAAATAAAAATGCAAGAGAATTGATTATATTTCTCCGTCACTTAAAAATAATTGTATACTATTATTTCTAGTTCGAAAAATAAAATCTTATATAAAACATATTTAGTTTACTTAAATTAAAATTATTTTATTTGACTTTTGAATAACTTATGTGATTGGAAATTAAACGTAATTAATCAAGTGTAATTAGTAGAACAATATAAAAATTTAAAAGATTTTTCAAAAATTTATCACCAATTGTAATAGGAATTATTTTATTATACAAGATATATTTTATAATGATATACCTCTTTTTAATTAAGGAGAAAATGTTTTAAGTATACGACAAAGAATTTAAGCCAAAATCGGCATTAATGATTCAGAGATTTTAAATTATGCAATGAAAATATCTTCAGTTAACATTCAAATTCAGACGTAAAATTTCCAATTTTTACGCAATTTTTCATAGATGTTTGTTGAAAAAAAATCAACGGAATAAAGGTTACTAAAGTCATAACATTTTAAAATTAAGATAAGCAAAAATGTGTTTTGTTCAATCCACTTAAAATCATTATTTATATAATTAAATAATCGAAAACATCCTTTTCCAGAATAATCTCCTAATATTTTACCAAAACAATAAATTAAGTAATAAGCTCATTATTTTATTTAAAGCAAAAATATCCGTTAATATATTATATAATATAATTAATATCTAAGTATTTTTTTTTCATAGTCTGAATATTTGAATTATATATATTAAATTATCTATTTTAGGTGTTTCTAAAATTACATATTTTTGGTATACATGCAATCAATAAAATTGATATAAAAATAATTTCGTGCATTGTAAAATAATAAAAAAAGAAACTGCAATTCTTTTCTGTAACTGGGAGTGAAACGCTAAATTTATTCCCATTGAATAACCAACCAACCAAACATTTCTCATAAATATACTTATAATGATGAACTTCATACCACTTGTACCATTTTTACTACAAAATTCAGTATATCGGCATACTGTTTGTAGTTGGGGATCCGTGAAGAGATAATAGCAGAGAGTAAAATGTTTGCCGGGTGTGGTATGTGAAGTGAAGTGAAGAGAGAGAGAGTGTGCCTATCCTCTCTACATCGTAATTACCGATCCGTAATGCGATTTCAGGATAGTGGGACGCGGTCTGAGAACACATAGCTCCTGATATATCGCTGCCAACTAATATATTTGTAGGATTTACTGGAGGACTTCAAGTTTGCTGGGTGGACCTGTATGTACACATATCTGTGAACGTTATGAAACGATTTCTAAAATGCTAAAATTAACGTTAAACTGCAATGTCGAAGGGTTTTAAATAGTTGTAATATGCTATACTGTTTATTCAAACCAAACAAAACTTATGAAATGAGAATTTAATAGAAAATTAGAAATAATATTTATATAAAGTTAAAATTATTCAGATTATGTGTAAAATGTTTGCAGAATAATCTTAAAATAAAAAATGAACGATTATGACTAAAATTTCAGAAATTATCTGAATTGAAACCATGATATGAGAAAGAGAGAGAATTATTTCTTTCCGGAAAAATTACCAAGAAAACTATTTAAGAGTCAGATGGTTTTAATTGTATTATTTCCTGATCTAAGCCTTCTACAAATAATTACTTATAAAATGAAAGTTTTATAATAAGCATTTTTATTTATCAATTATGGTGACAATTTAAAAGTTTGAAAATGATTTAGTATGATATAAAATAATTTTCAAACTTCTAAATGGATTTTGAAATTTCTACATAAAAATACCATTGAGTAACGACTTAAATTCTTATGTGATCCTTCTTATACTTGGCTTAAGAGAAATTAAAATCAGAGCCAAAGATTTATGAGCACTTGTTTACAAATACACTTTTTATCATTTAAAAATCTTTCAAAATATTTGTAGATGGCTTTGTAGTTTGAAGTTGATTATTTTGACAAATGAGTCCATTTAAGTTTATAAATATTATTGATTTTATGTTTTATTCTAATTATATAAATTAGGGTAATATAAAAATAATATTGTAAAATAATAAATATAATATAGTAAAATATAGTAATAAGAGGTAATATAGTAAAATAGTAAAATAATATAATAAGAGGTAATATATAATAAGAGCAATAGTTAATAATTATTATTAGAATGAAATAGCATGTAAGATTAGAAATAAACCAATTTTTCTTAAATGACACATAATACAGTTTAAAAAAATCAATCTAAATGTTTGCTTATACTATTTTTCAGGGTTAATATCATGCTTATCGTTGTTTTAATGGAATATCAATAGGGCAAGTAAAAACACTACTAGATTTTTGTATTATACAGTATTATAATACAAAGACATATTTATCAATTAATGAATAAAATATAGGTTAAAACATACAAATCAAGTTTATTAATGTGTCACCCTTAATTAACATTTGAAATATAGATTTAAAAGTTAATATATGTATTAACTTTTAGATTACTATTAATATTAATAGTAGATTGCTTGTTGAAAATTATTTTCGATACATATCTCTCAATCATACTGTAATATTTTGTTATATATTTCAAAATTTTAAATTTAGAAAAATAGTGTAAAAATCAAACATGTTTTAAAATATTTTAAAATTTTATAAAATTATAGCTCGAAGAACATATAATAACGAACATTTTAAAATTTAAAGGAAACTGTTCCATGACTTAAAATATAGAGTTTGAAATTTAATAAAAATCACAAGAATTAATATTACCCGCTCTATGCACTCAATTTACTTACGATATTATTACATGATAAAACAAATTTATCACAATTTCATGGATGTAATTTGAATTTACTCATTAAATATTAAGTTTACGCTCTTTAATTTAAGCATTAAATATTAAAAATTTCCCTTTAAATATAACTTAATAAATGACATACCAAAATATATTTAACAAACGACAAAAATAAATGGATTCATATGCCTTGATATGTAAACCAACGAATTAATTAAATAATAGTTTAAAGAACACAAGGTCATATATGATGACATAAAAATATTGATAATTCTGAAATATTTATTTAAATATTTGCTAACTAATAAATTAAAAAATGAAGGAAATTTACATATTTGATATTTATCTTAAGCTAACCATACTTTTGTCATCTAAAACAATCCTTTGATCATAAATGTTTTATTATGCATTTCTAGTTGAATCACAAGCTACTATCATATCTGTTATATATAAAGAATAAATAACCAGCTATAACAGTGTAACTACTTTTAAAAAGATAGTGGATTAAAATTCGTTTTAAAAAAATAATAAATGTATGGAATCTATATAACATATAATTTAAAGATATCTAAACCTCTGTTTCTTTTATACTCAGTATATATATATATAAATATAAATATATATATATATATATATATATATATATATATATATATATATATATATATATATATATATATATATATATATATATATATATATATATATATATATTTATATATATATATATATATATATATATAATATATATGTATATATACATATAATATATATATATATATATATATATATATATATATATATATATATATGTCCAAGATCTAACCTGAAAGAAACAATAAAATTATTTCTCTGAACAAATTCATAGTTTTGCATATTGTAATTCATTTTGTATCCAAGAAGAAAATAAACCCTCTCATGCAGTACAATTCTTTATAACATACCATATGCACATTAGTAATTATTGTCAAAATGCTTCTCATATTCTCCTAGGATACCCAATTCCCACTTTAAAATAAATCAAACGAAAAATATTCATGCATTGATTCATCTCCACATATGTTTACGGAATTGTGTACCACTAATTGAATTTATTAGGAATTCTCGCTCTTCTAATTATAACTTCGAGAGAAAAATTAGTATCACTTCAACTAAAAATGAAGTTTCTGATCCTCTTGTTTGATGTGATTAAAATTGTGAGAGTAAACTTGAGCTTAAGGGTTGTATGTTTATTTAATATCCAATACATAGAAAGAAAAATTTGATACATTACACTTTCAGAATTTCATAACTTGCCTACAGTTTCTTAATTCCTTATACTGCGGAATCTTTTGTTAAAAGAAATTGGATTTTGTGAAATTTTAACAAGTTTATAATTAAAGTGGTGGTATACGGTATACCTGATAATGTTACTTTTGTAAGATTTCTTAGTACATTATTTCAGAGTATATATATATATATAATTTCGTCATTTTACATTAAAATAGCAGGGTTTTAAAATATGAAACTGTTGCACAAAAATTCATTTTAAGAAGAAAGGTAGTAGAACTGAAATATAAATAACTGGTTTTTAAAATAATTTCATGTAATCTTCTAAAGGTTCAAAAATACATTTAAATATATAGATAGTGTGTACCACATGACATGTTTAAAAGTTAAAATAACAACCAGCCTTATATGTTTAACATGGCATACTCTTTGTTGAAATGGGGCAATTCTGGTTATTAATTAAAAGTTTTCTTCAATGCTGTTTTATGTCAGTGTGATTGTATTTTTACGATTACATTTCTCCTAAATCTAATTTGAATATGAATTTGAATAATTTAAGATTGTAAAAACCATTTTAATTGTAAAGATAAGTGATTCGAAAGTGTTTTGACAAATAAAGCCCATTTTACATTCAAAACTTGCCCCATGTATTTCCAAATGGATAATCTAAATAAATGCATAGTATAAATGTTACAAATTTATGAAAGCTTTTTTTACAGAAGTGCTTATTAAAATTATTGCTTTTGGGTAAAATAAAACAAATATTATTATCTTGAATTAACTTGATGTGTTGTTATGAGTACATTAATATCCAAATTATGCTGATACATGAAATGTAAGAAGTGAAATAATATCCAAATTAATGTTGTGAGTTAAAATCACAAATATCAATGAGTATTAACTTCTACTTAGTTTCCTTTTGTGTGATAAGACTTATAATGTCACTGAATTCATATTATACCAAATAGAAAAATGTGGTAGGGCAATAAACAACTGCTCTATATTAACTCGTATTGCAGAATATAAAAATTGGATAGTTTTTGTCAGGGAAATTTGTAATATCTTTGTTGCATTACTTTAAGTTCTTTATTTGAGAATTCAGAAAGTAATCGTGTATTAGAATGGATTAATCTGTGTTTGAAATTTGAATTTGTCGCGGCACAAAATATTTCAAAAGAATCGAGAATATCTAAAAGAAGAGTGAAGAAGAGAAAGAGAGAGAGAATAACTGCAAATCTTTGAGTCTGTTCTGCATGTAGAACCGATAGGAGTTGACAGTGATAAATAACTCTTCATCTCTATTTTGCTACTTCGAAAAACCTGGAAACTTAGAACATTCTCCTCTTCCAATTTTGCCGATACCGAAAATGTTAAGCAAACGCAGGAATTATATAGTTAGTTTTGATAAAGTTTAATTGGTTACCCTGAGCTTTCAAACTGGTTTCGTTGAACTTAACTAATAAATAAGTCATGTGCACTGCTGGCCACTCGAATTGGAACATCACAAAAGAGAGGATATATTAGAACAAAATTTGTTTTGCTGATAAAATTATGACTGAATATCAAATGATTAAATTGATAGATTTCTGTGAAGTGTGGTTTTTGCCAAAATCAGTAGCCAGAATAGACGACATTGTTGGAGAACGCCACACACCTCGACATTGATTCAAAGAGACTTTGGATGTGTTCTTGGGGTACAGCAGACCACACAACTTACCCAAAGTTGATCTGATGTGGCAGCTGGAGATATAATCTGGTCTATCATTGAGCGACCCTGAAACACATGTTTTCTATCGGTGAAAGATCTGGACACCGAGCTGGCCAGAGTATCAATTCAATCCGGTGATTGACGAAGAACCATTGGACAATATATGCTACGTGTGTTGGCGTATTATTTTGTTTGAATATGGCTGTGAACGATTCCTAAAGGTAAGGAAGGACAACTGGCTCCAACGCCTGGAGGATGTGATTATGAGACTGACGCGCTGCCTACTGCGCTACCGAGGCTTACCTGGGAGATGTAGCGCTGGCTACTTAAAGTACCAGCAATGTGTGCTAGAGAAGTGCGAAAGTGATATCCAATACCACCCCATATTATAATACGTTGTGCATAACGCAGCTGTTCAGCATCTTCTCTCCATGGTGTCTCCATACTCAAATGCGACCATCGTAGTTTCGCAGACAGAAGCGTGGCTCGTCAGTAACAAAAAATTTCGTTTCTTTCTGCAGTTCACATCCTTCTTTTATCACACCCTTGGCGGCTGAGACGTTTGTGGTTCTGCGTCAAGGGAAGAGGAAGCACTAGATATCTTGAAGACAGACCACTCTGCTGTAAACCACATCGAATGGTATTCGACGACACTGAATAATGCGTTACAGACTGAATTTGCTATGTTATGGTTCGTGATGTAGCTGAACGATCCGTCACTTCCATGCGCACAATTTTCCTGTCATCATGTGAAGTGGTGCACTGAGGTTGATGATATCGAACAATCGTTCCGTCATACCATCCTGCATCCAACGCTCACATATCTGCGTTACAATTGTTTGGTTTCGTTTAACACGACTACCGACTTCCTTGAGAGATAATCCACAATCTCGGCAGGCCATAATCCTGCCTCTGTCGAACTTGGATTCATTATCAGAAATTGTTCGCTGTTTTCTACGAGTCATAATTGATATTTTTTTATTTATTTTCTTTAAAAAAACCACACAAAAAATCACAATTGCCGAAATTGTTGAAATCTCCAAGCCTTAAAGGTGCTTTGAAGTGCCGTCACAAGCGTGCGTGATGTGTGTATGCGCTAAAATTCTAATCATATGCACATCTCATCTCCACTAATGCATGTTGCAAATTTCATGTTATTTGCATACTTCCTTCAGGGTATTAAATTTACGGTGGCCAACTGTGTAAATTGCAATTTAATAATTGTTAGTTGAATTATGTCGCAGTTCACTGTTTTTGCTTTCCAGGAATTACAAAGTTGAAAAAAGTCTCTGCTGTTCATATTCATAGTAATTTATTTAAGTTTCTGTGATAATAAAACTGTTTCCAAATTTCCTCATTTTATATTAAGTCTGGACATTCTGTTGAAATTCAGAGGCAACAAAATAAATTTTAATTTTTTATGGACTCTATTAATGTTACTGGAGAGCGATTTTGGTCCCTTTGAACCAGTCTAAGAACAATATATTCTATGATTTGAAATGAACACACAAATTGTTTAATCGAAAATTTGAGAACTTATAATGTAACAACCAGCTTGACAATGCATAAATATTACTTGGATAAATTTCATTACTATATTTATCGTTATTTCTAATCTTTAGCTATACAGTTTGCACCCAGAGTTCGTATTTTTTCTTTAAAGAAAGAGTAATTTATTATTTCCTTACAAACGAAAAGATATTAACTTTTATAGGGGTGCAAAAATATTTCTTAAAACTTCTTTATTTTTTTTAATTATGTATTAATGTTGCAATTTATTTTCGTATGAA
This sequence comes from Latrodectus elegans, assembly GCA_030067965.1. Lineage (NCBI taxonomy): Eukaryota > Metazoa > Arthropoda > Arachnida > Araneae > Theridiidae > Latrodectus > Latrodectus elegans. The sequence continues at coordinate 76,045,747 of CM057811.1, forward strand.
ATATTGCTTAACATTAATGTAAATTTAATTAAATTTCTTTCATTTAAGAGAAAATAGGAATAATCCCAAATAATAAAATATGTAATGTATTTTATTGCAAAATACATATTTTATTACATGATTCATCTATATATTTCTAATAGTTTATTGTCAAATTATTGATTTTATTAAATATTTAGTGCAATCAATTGTTAGATGTATTTCAGGAATTTCAGAAAATCAAGCTGTTTCAGATTTGAATTTTTTTTTTCCAATTATCAATGATTTTCATAATCAAAATGCTTTAATAATAGTGAAAATGAGTTTGATTTTTTTAAAAAAAATTTAAATATGTGATCTCAGTAAATGTAGTTTAAAGACAAATTTATGTAAGAAATGGGAAATGCTAACTATATTTTATATAGGAACATTAAAAGGATTTTGAATATAAAAAAAACCCATACTCATACTTTAAGATTATAAACTCTACAATAGCCTGTGTAATATTATTTTTAATTTTGTTGCATATACTGTCTTTGTGTATTTTTTAGAAAAATTGCGAATCAATATTTGAAACAAGTGCCATACATTTATCCATCTTTCAAATATTTGTTTCTACGTAAAATTCGATATTAAGCCAATTTTTCTCTGTGTTGTTTTTTAATATCATTGGTTTATTTTGCTTTTATTGTAATTGCATTTTACAAAGATTCATTTTAGTCAATGGAAATATTTCTTAAAACAAATTTTTGATTTCAATCAAATACTTTTTTTAAAAATAATTTAGCACTTAGATAATATTTTATAATGATTTAATGCAAACAGTTTCATTCTTTACGATCCTACATCTAACATACGGCTCTTCTAACAGATTTCACGAAACTACCTGCAGATATTTAATCTTAATAAATTCATTCACTGCATTCAAAACAAAATCATCAACTTATGGTAATAAACACACTCCTTTTATTACAAAACATAAAATAATTTAAATGTTACGCCAGACAAATTTATAAATCTTAGATGTGGCTTTTTGTATGTTTTGTGTTTTTATTCTATAAGTCAATTTATAAATAAAATCTTTAGAAATTACATTATTGGGTCAAGAATAAACATTACAGTACAATCTCTCACCCACAATTTTTTTATTAAATATCAATATACAGTTATTTATTCAAGACATTTACAGTTATTCACACTTTTTTACTATTTAGACCGAAAGTTTGATAAGAATTCTTAATAAATATATTCAATTTGCTGAAAAAGTATGAATTTTCTAAAATCTAATCAAATATTTGTATTACTTATTAAGAGTTATATCACTTATTTTATAAATGATGTTGATTGTAAATACTTACATTCTGTCATATAATTTAAAATAAATTTCTAGAAACTAACAATTTTCTCTTGAAATGTACTAGAATTATATAAACACTACAGCAGTAAATTACATTCTAGTTATTGTTCCCAAATTTGCCTGTAAATAGAGGTTTTCCCTAATAAAACAGCAAATAAAATGGAATTCCAAAGAACAGACTCTTAAAAATTTTAAAAACTCGGATAAAATCATTAAAAATGGAAACAATACCAGTAAAAGCGCTCTACCTAGAAAAATATTGTCAAGAGACAAAAAAATCATCCTAAATAAGAAATAATTTTACTTGCTTGGTTGAGATAAATGAGTGCAATGAACACATTCTTATGTATGGTCATTTCATTAAAAAGAAATTCTGCCTTACTATTAAAGTGAACAAAAAACATTTCAAAGCATGAAATAGTTAGCTTCAAATATTTAAAAGCAATATTGTTTTGAGTTTTTAAAAAAACGTGTCGGAAAGTTGATTTTCAGCTTTTTATTATTAAAGTGGAGCGATAAAACTGAGTACCGAGTACGCTTCGGAACTAAATACATGGAGTTTCAGTTCCCACTGACTAACTGAGACATGCTTCGCCCCCCCCCCCAAGACTTTCACCTAGAAAACTGTACAGACACTTGGGCTCATGAGGACTGACGCGCCACTGAGTTTGGTTTCAGGAAGTGGAATTAATAAAATGAAAGTGTAAATGCTTTGAGTATCAATCCTATTTTGCACGCATTTCTTATGGTGCATTCTAGGTAATTTTTTCTAAGTGCATTTTATTTACAACGAAGAAAGAGTTTGGTAAAAAAATTATAATAACTTAATACATTATTCTTTTGTTTTATAAACTGTATATTTAATTTTTTTAACCAGTCACAGTGAATCCTATTGTATATCTAAGCATTTTTATCCATCTGAAAAATTCGAAAGAGAAAGCAGAAGTTTGTTTTCTTATATTCAAGAGAAAAGAATAATATTATTCTGATAATATTCATTATGAATGATTAATTTTAAGATATATAACAAGTAAATAAAAAGCAAATAATATAAGAAAAATCCATAAACATAAAATCAAGATAATAACATTCATAAATTTTATTGATATGATTTGAATATCATAAATAGGAGTCAATAATTATGAAAAATGGGTTAAAATTTCTTTATATAAACTTTATATTTTATTTTTTAACCAGTCACAGTGAATCCTACTGTATATCTAAGCATTTTTATCCATCTGAAAAATCGAAAGAAAACGCAGAAGTTTGTTTTCTTATATTCAAGAGAAAAGAATAATATTATTCTGATAATATTCCTTATGAATGATTAATTTTAAGATATATAACAAGTAAATAAAAAGCAAATAATATAAGAAAAATCCATAAACATAAAATCAAGATAATAACATTCATAAATTTTATTGATATGATTTGAATATCATAAATAGGAGTCAATAATTATGAAAAATGGGTTAAAATTTCTTAATATAAACTTTATATTTTATTTTTTTAACCAGTCACAGTGAATCCTACTGTATATCTAAGCATTTTTATCCATCTGAAAAAATCGAAAGAAAACGCAGAAGTTTGTTTTCTTATATTCAAGAGAAAAGAATAATATTATTCTGATAATATTCCTTATGAATGATTAATTTTAAGATATATAACAAGTAAATAAAAAGCAAATAATATAAGAAAAATCCATAAACATAAAATCAAGATAATAACATTCATAAATTTTATTGATATGATTTGAATATCATAAATAGGAGTCAATAATTATGAAAAATGGGTTAAAATTTCTTTATATAAACTTTATATTTTATTTTTTAACCAGTCACAGTGAATCCTACTGTATATCTAAGCATTTTTATCCATCTGAAAAAATCGAAAGAGAAAGCAGAAGTTTGTTTTCTTATTCAAGAGAAAAGAATAATATTATTCTGATAATATTCCTTATGAATGATTAATTTTAAGATATATAACAAGTAAATAAAAAGCAAATAATATAAGAAAAATCCATAAACATAAAATCAAGATAATAACATTCATAAATTTTATTGATATGATTTGAATATCATAAATAGGAGTCAATAATTATGAAAATGGGTTAAAATTTCTTTATATAAACTTTATATTTTATTTTTTAACCAGTCACAGTGAATCCTACTGTATATCTAAGGATTTTTATCCATCTGAAAAAATCGAAAGAAAACGCAGAAGTTTGTTTTTCTTATATTCAAGAGAAAAGAATAATATTATTCTGATAATATTCCTTATGAATGATTAATTTTAAGATATATAACAAGTAAATAAAAGCAAATAATATAAGAAAAATCCATAAACATAAAAATCAAGATAATAACATTCATAAATTTTATTGATATGATTTGAATATCATAAATAGGAGTCAATAATTATGAAAAATGGGTTAAAATTTCTTTATATAAACTTTATATTTTATTTTTTAACCAGTCACAGTGAATCCTACTGTATATCTAAGGATTTTTATCCATCTGAAAAAATCGAAAGAAAACGCAGAAGTTTGTTTTCTTATATTCAAGAGAAAAGAATAATATTATTCTGATAATATTCCTTATGAATGATTAATTTTAAGATATATAACAAGTAAATAAAAGCAAATAATATAAGAAAAATCCATAAACATAAAATCAAGATAATAACATTCATAAATTTTATTGATATGATTTGAATATCATAAATAGGAGTCAATAATTATGAAAAATGGGTTAAAATTTCTTTATATAAACTTTATATTTTATTTTTTAACCAGTCACAGTGAATCCTACTGTATATCTAAGCATTTTTATCCATCTGAAAAAATCGAAAGAGAAAGCAGAAGTTTGTTTTCTTATTCAAGAGAAAAGAATAATATTATTCTGATAATATTCCTTATGAATGATTAATTTTAAGATATATAACAAGTAAATAAAAAGCAAATAATATAAGAAAATCCATAAACATAAAATCAAGATAATAACATTCATAAATTTTATTGATATGATTTGAATATCATAAATAGGAGTCAATAATTATGAAAAATGGGTTAAAATTTCTTTATATAAACTTTATATTTTATTTTTTTAACCAGTCACAGTGAATCCTACTGTATATCTAAGGATTTTTATCCATCTGAAAAAATCGAAAGAAAACGCAGAAGTTTGTTTTCTTATATTCAAGAGAAAAGAATAATATTATTCTGATAATATTCCTTATGAATGATTAATTTTAAGATATATAACAAGTAAATAAAAAGCAAATAATATAAGAAAAATCCATAAACATAAAATCAAGATAATAACATTCATAAATTTTATTGATATGATTTGAATATCATAAATAGGAGTCAATAATTATGAAAAATGGGTTAAAATTTCTTAATATAAACTTTATATTTTATTTTTTTAACCAGTCACAGTGAATCCTACTGTATATCTAAGCATTTTTATCCATCTGAAAAAATCGAAAGAAAACGCAGAAGTTTGTTTTCTTATATTCAAGAGAAAAGAATAATATTATTCTGATAATATTCCTTATGAATGATTAATTTTAAGATATATAACAAGTAAATAAAAAGCAAATAATATAAGAAAAATCCATAAACATAAAATCAAGATAATAACATTCATAAATTTTATTGATATGATTTGAATATCATAAATAGGAGTCAATAATTATGAAAAATGGGTTAAAATTTCTTTATATAAACTTTATATTTTATTTTTTAACCAGTCACAGTGAATCTTACTGTATATCTAAGCATTTTTATCCATCTGAAAAATTCGAAAGAGAAAGCAGAAGTTTGTTTTCTTATTCAAGAGAAAAGAATAATATTATTCTGATAATATTCCTTATGAATGATTAATTTTAAGATATATAACAAGTAAATAAAAAGCAAATAATATAAGAAAAATCCATAAACATAAAATCAAGATAATAACATTCATAAATTTTATTGATATGATTTGAATATCATAAATAGGAGTCAATAATTATGAAAAATGGGTTAAAATTTCTTTATATAAACTTTATATTTTATTTTTTTAACCAGTCACAGTGAATCCTACTGTATATCTAAGGATTTTTATCCATCTGAAAAAATCGAAAGAAAACGCAGAAGTTTGTTTTCTTATATTCAAGAGAAAAGAATAATATTATTCTGATAATATTCCTTATGAATGATTAATTTTAAGATATATAACAAGTAAATAAAAAGCAAATAATATAAGAAAAATCCATAAACAAAAAATCAAGATAATAACATTCATAAATTTTATTGATATGATTTGAATATCATAAATCAGAGTCAATAATTATGAAAAATGTGGGTTAAAATTTCATTTAAGTTATTGCCTTGAAGAACCATTTTAAATCGATTGAATGAAATTTAATCTCCATACTAAACGCTGAAAAAGTTATTTTAGAATAAATACAATCAAGAGATTTTAAATTTTATTTAAGAATGGGCAATTCTAAGAAGAAATTGATAGAGAAAAAGAATATTTTATTTCTATTCCAAAAATTGCAATCTTTAGCTTGGATATTTTTATAACTGTTTTTACATTCTGGATAAAATAAAGAATGATAGCAATTTGTGATTACACTATATCACTTACAAACAAACATTTATGAGAAAGGAAAGAGAAAATTAAATAACACCATCGATCCTGATACAAACTATGAAAACAATACGAAATTATTAAATTTTAAAGCGAATTTTAATATTAATAAACATGTCATTTCTAAACTATAATGAATTTGAACTTTAAATTTATCTAAATGTATAAAAATTCAAAATGTTATTATCCTTTAGAATTTTACGCAAATTAATCAGTTAATTAATTTGTTTTGAAAAAAATAAGAATGTTACTGGACATAAAAAAATCACAGAAAATTTAAAAACATAGTGTGTAACATAGAAAATGTTCGAACTTTTATTTTAGGTATATATATATATATATATATATATATATATATATATATAAATATTTAAAGTATGTCAACTACTAAAGTTCCTTGCCACCCTCTTAACTTTGGAACGGCTGCTGCTATATTCATAAAAGTGGTGTCTAGGTATAGCAAAGTAGCCATGCGCTATTGAATGCAAACACCTACCACGCCATCTAGTTTAAAACTGTGGAGTTAATATTCCTATCTCGAAAACGGAACGAGAAACGGTACGAAAAGATTCCTTGTAGGCAATAATGTGAAAAATACAGCGGTTAAAACGCGCATTTGTTGTTCCGTACTGAGACGTGTCAAAATTATCTAAAAAAGAAAAAAAAATCAAATAGTTAAAACAATATACTTTATTTAGGATATTCCAACTTCTCACCGTCAGCTGCAATGCCCATTTGAATCCTCGCTTCAAGATCAAGTTGCGCACGTTGAAGCATACAGCGTGACACTTTAGAACACGCTACCATAATGCGTTGTTTATACATCTGCTGTTTCAAGTATTCCCACAGGAAAATGTCCAGTGAAGTCAGATCAGGAGAACGTGGAGGCAATTCTTCGAAATCGCCATACCCTAGTATTTGGGTGCCAAATTCCTTGACAAAGTACTGCTTCACTGGCGATGCCTTGTGAGTAGGTACGCCGTCATGTTGAAACCATAGATTCTTAAGATTAAACAACGGCAGTTTCACCACAAAACCGGATGTTACATTCTGTAGCAATTGTAAATACCCGTTGACGCACCTGTTAACGTGCCATTGTAAAATATTGGGCATATCATCTTGTTATTGTAAATTGTGCACCAAACGTTAATAGCATACCGCATTTGATGTCGAACATCGACGAAATATTTAGGATTTTCAAACCCCCAGTAATGCCATTCCGTCAAAAGCATGCCTCATCCGTTCACATTATATCTGCCAAGAATAATAGCTGGAACTGTAACTGATTCATGAAGAAGTTGCACCATGCATAGCATCGCTCGGCATCTCCGACCACTAAAATCTGTTCAGGTGTTGGTCGGTATTGATGAACACCTGATTCTCTTAGGATTTTCCAAACCTGACTTTTGGAGAGACTGTGTTCACTGTTCTCTCTTACGCTGCATGCTAATAACTCATCCGGTTGAACTTTCCATCCTACCTTAGCTGGTTTGCCAGATCGAGAATGACTAGTAACGCAATCAGTCAGTCTCCCTTAAGCGTTTTATAACAGTTAAGATGATTTGATGAGAATTAGATGCTGGCCTGCTTTGAAACATTGGTGGTAAAACCTTGCTGCTGATCGTGCCTTACGTCGACATTCACCATACAATAAAACCATCTCACAGTAATCAGCTTTTGAATATTCAGCCATGACCATGAGTATCAACACACTAGCCTCAGGAAATGTCTAAGGTGAACAGGCGTGACGTTTCTTGCGTATTTGCATACTGCATACAAATTATTGGAATTATTTTTAATACTTCCGTCCTTACCATTTCGAAATAAAAGCTAAAAATGTAATCACGAAAATGTAAATCGTTTTGTTTTACCGCGTAGAGTGAAAGAAACCGATTTTTTGTTTTTTTCAAATATGTACACGAAAGATGTGCGCCGTCATAGCAAGAAATATCAAATTTGTGTTTTAACATATTCTTCACATTATTGCCTACAAGGTATCTTTTCATACTGAATCGAGGATGCCCTACTACTTTGTATATATATATATATATATATATATATATATATATATATATATACATATATATATATATATATATATATATATATATATATATATATATATATATATATATATATATATATATATATATATATATATATATATATATATATATATATATATATATATATATATATATATATATATATATATATATATAACTTTTTTACCTATCACGTTCCGTTTTCGAGATAGAAATGCTAACCCCACAGTTTTCCACAAGTGTCGTGGTAGGTGGTTTCATTCAGTAGCACATGGCTACTTCATTATACCTAGACTCCACTTTAATGAATATAGCAGCAGCCGTTCCGAAGCAAGTGACTTTAGTTGACATACTGTATATAGAACTGCTTGTGGATATATATTTTTAAATAGAAATAAACTTGCTTGCAAATAGCAATATAACTATAATTCATATCTTCACATATAATGTATATTTATTTTATTTAAATTTTAAAAATATATATTTTATTTTTATTATAATTTATATTTATTTAACTGATATAGATTTAAATTATTAGAAATAATATAATTCTATTTGTTTCATAATAGACAACATGTGCAAAAACGTTTCACAGTTTAATTGAATAGTGCAATGCGTAAAGTTTTCATATATTTTTGAAAATTTATTTTTTATTCTTACAAAAAAAATTCTTATAAAATGACTTAGGTTTTTTGATATATTAATTTATTTTAACTAATAATTTCCCCTGAATTTGATAACATTTTTAGTGACATATATCTAAGTGATATTCAAATTTAATTGAAACTGATAGCAATATAAATTTCTAATTGTTATATATATTTGTTAAATCTATCTATCTATCTATCTATATCTATATATATATATATATATATATATATAAATATATAAATATATATATATATATATCTATATATATATATATATATATATATATATATATATAATGTTTGAGTAATTAGATAAAATCTAAAATCTATAACATTCCACCAATTTTAATACCATAAGAAAACAAATTATACAATTAACTATTCTCATAAATCATAAATATCATAATAAATCTTATCAATCAAGATTTAGTGCAGGTGTGCTTTTATAGAATTTTGCATTGTTTTTATTAAACTTTGCATGCTTTGGAAAGATTGAAAATATTGTAAGAAACTTAAAAAACGAAGTGTTTGAATAAAATTATATATATTTTATTATTTTCAATATTATTTTTTTTCAAATTGAAATTTGTTTACACTTATGTCCAAGATTATACACCGATGTTCAAGATTATGACGATTTTCAGATTTGGCCAATTATCCTTTGAGCTACAGGACCTATTTTAATGAAATTTGATGAGTGTACATGCTTTGATACATTCCAATGCTAACAGCCTTGCAACAGTTATAGGAGACGTGCAAGATTGTGCAGAATACTTTATTGGAGTTGGCAGTCATGCAATAGCGGTGGCATAATAAAACAAAAAATAGGTTAATGTGGCGTGCATTTCCCTCTTACAGATGCACAAGCTTCGCAGCATGATTTTATGCTTAAAATAAGGCACTTAATGATTTCATTTGCTGATTGGCCCTACTCATACCGCAACACTGCTTATGGCCCTGGATGATTCTCAGAAAGGGGTTGCAAGTTTCAATTGCACTTTCCAGAAAGTCCCAGATATACCCCATAGGGTTGAATCCCGGTGAAGTGTTTCACCAATTCAGCTGGCTAATATCCTCACTTTCTAGAAATTTGTCGACCATAAGATCTATATGTGGCTTCATATTATGGTTCATAAAAATGAACCCAGCGCTTGCTGTGTCTTTGTAGATGTTTGAACTATTTAAACGCTTAGGACATCTTATAGCCGTTTAGGAAGGTACTATGCTTATAAAACTGTTAGGAAAATACATTAAAAATGCAAAAGAAAACAAATCTTATGAAGCAAAAGTTCACAAAAGAAAATCTGTGTTTTAAAGCACTTAGTTAAAGAAATTAATTTAAAATGCTATTATATGCTACTCATTTACTGTAACATTTTTGATTGTTTCTGATAACACTATAGAAAATTACTCCTGAAATGCTATTTACTTTTCATTTGATTTTTTAATCATTCACTGCTATCTGCTAGATTAACAGAGGAAGTTGTATTAGATCGTTTAATTGAACAAAAATATTTAATCCTCAGTTCAAGATTTGGCAACAGAAAACATTATTATATTTGACGTGAAATAATTACTTCTGTAATAACAAATTTGTATTGATAATTATTGTGATATCACATCCTACTTAGATGAATCACTATTAGCACTAAATAATGCAACCTAGATTTCTTTTCTATGCTTCTATGTAAATTAATTGCAATCATCATTGGATTAAAGAGAATCATGAGTAAAAAAAAAGAATGGAGAGCTATGGATTCTATGTGACAGCTGTAGTTCAATTTAACATATCTAACTTTGGGTTCAAATGGAGAATAAAGACAGTTTATCTATCCTATGGTAAGTAAAGGTCTTTTCTCACCATCACAAAATACATTTTAAATGAATTCCATTCCTTATTAATAGCTAAGCAAACGAACAAGCCTTCCTTCTCGCAAAAGAGGGACTAAAACATCCAGTCCCTTTCTACTCTGAACTCATATGTTTACAATTATTCCGGTGGCAAAAGGTTGAAAACAAAGAAAAATGATTAATAACTCTTCTTCACCACTGATGTAAAGGCAAAAATCCAGGACTTTCATCATCTCTTACTTGTGACATGCAGACCGACACATGTCTGTCCTGACTAGCCAGTGGGTACCAGAAAGATCTCACAAATTCTGAGGTTACCTTTTTGTTCTAAATGCATCAGAATTAACAGATGGGATTCTCAACACATCTTAGTTTGAGTTGGACTGGACTAGGAGGATATTCATAATTTCCCAATTCTTGTCAAGAACTTCATTAATGTCGATACTTCATTGATTTGAATTGACTTCCTCACAATAGATGGAATTTATAAACAATAAAATCAAAAGAAAAATAAAGAAGAAAGTTTAATTTCGAATATAAATGAGAGTAAAGGAAATTTAGTTTCATCTCTGATGCATTGATGAGCTTTCCAATAAGCATTAATTCTACTTCTGGGAATAATTAAATATATGATAATGGTGAGATAAAAGCATATTTTGTTTCTTTGTTCTGTAATGGTAAGAAGAAAACCGTTTCAGTATTAATGCACAGAAAAAAACAATATACATAATGGAATTATATTATTATAAGCACCAATAATACAACATTAATAATTATGTCAGAGTAAAATTTTTTTACAATATAAAATTAATGGCACAACTTCTACAATTAATTTAACTAGTTAAAGAAGGTATAATTTAATGTCAATATATTTGATTACATGGTCTACTTTAAGCAGTTTTGTTAACATTTCAATTTTCATGCCAGCTTCTTTGACAGAAAATGTGACAAAGATAAGGAAAAAGGAGAAGTTTTCCAATCATCTCTGTGCTATGAATAAATGTCATCCTTCTCATTCCTCCCCACTTCATACAGAGCCCATCTTGAATCATCATAATCGCAGTCCTTTATCTTGTTTCGCATCTACAGTCGATTTCTTATTATGGGTAACATATCTCTTCCACTAGGATGCATTTGCTCTACAAATCACCCTCGAATATTTTATCCGATAGGCAAGTAATCTTCAAGATTTTTGATTGGATGCTGTGGTATCTTGGTTTTAATTAATATTAAGATAATTATCTGCTCAAAATTGAAATAAAAATGAAATTAATGAGTTTTTTACTTTAAATTAAATTCTATTTTCCTCTTTATATGTTAAAAAATTTAAATTTTACATATTTATTAAAATATCTGAAAAGAATCATTCCCTGTAAGCAATCAATAATCAACTCTCTTACAAATGTTTTTAATAATTGGTATGTCTTGAAAGTACAAGAATTTATAATACAATCATTGCCAATATGAATTTCATATTATTAGGATTTCAAAATATAAATAGGAAATATAAGAAATTTAAATGATAAATATGAGTTTTAACTTTTGAATAAGTTATAAAAATATTTTAATATATTAGACTTATATAATCGAAAAATTTTCATAACACTATAAAAAAGAAAATAAATATGCTAAATACTTAATTACCATAATTTCATAAATATTTAGAAAACGTAAAGTCATTCTTCAGACATCATGTTAAATATACTTCACTTGACATAAAATATTTAAATTATTTCCATGTAAACGCTTTAATTCAAATAGTATTGAGAAATTTGTCTAAGGGACGTAATGGAAAAATTAAAAAAATCAATGTTGTATAATAATAAACTTTTTTATTTAAACGAAACATAGTTAGAAAATATTGCAGGATGAATTATTACTATTCTACAATATGTATTTTTTATTGATATCATCTCCAGCGTAAAACTAAAAGAAGTTCTGTTTTAAACAAGAAGATAGAACTCATTAGAACATAAGTCTTTTTTAAACATAACAATTGTAAAATTGTCCGTCTAACTGCTGGAAACAACCTGTACAAAAATTATTAAATTTATACGGTAAGAATAACATTTTAATTCATTTGCAGGACAATGCATGGTTCAATTACTTGAGATTTTTCTTTCATTTTATATAAGCCAATGGATTAAAAAACATGCAAAAAATAAAAAAGGTTAACTATCGAAATCAAGTAAAGCTAGTAAGCAAACGTAAATGGTTTATTTTATATTATAATTAAATATTTTCGCTGAAAAAATACTGGTATTTCGTTTTTCTAAAAACCTTTAAATTCGGTGATTGTCTTAAAAATTTTCATTAACATTCTACCTAATTATGAAGAAAATTTAAATATTGTAACACCATTGTTTGATTTTGAAAAAAAAAATCTGAAGAAAGAAAAGATTTTGAGAAAAAAGGTATTTGTAGTTAAGAGTGCATACTGAGATTTGAAAAATCTGCATTAAATGTATACCAAATATAAGAACTTGATGTTATTTTTATATTCTCACTATATAAAATATTGGAAACAAAATTTTAGTTATTTTTTTTACAAATTTGAACTCTCAATTTCAATTTTGAATCTAATAAATAATTAATGTATTTATGTGCTACTTGGTATGCAAATACACATTATATTTCCCTGTGATCATTTGAGTATGTAGAAGGTACTCGAAATGGAAGTACAAAAAAAGGTATCAAGTCAAAAATTAAAATTTATTAAATCCATTCCAAAAGGCTCCACTAAATCAAGTATTTCTGCTGTTATATTTTTTCCAGTCCTCAAAATATGGCTTAAAATCAATTTTGTGAATTTTTCGAGAATTTTCTTTTATCTAATTTAGAACAGAGAACGGTAAAATGGCGAAACAATTTTAATCCCTAAAATAAGAAACTGTCATGTGATGACGAATAATGTGAATGCGGTGTTTGTTTAATTATATTTGTTGAATTTTTCGCAAAAATTGATGAATGATAACTGCATCATAAAAAAGGTAAAAAAAAAAAAAAGTTTCATCATAAGTAACGCAAAACTCCAGCAAATGATAAGCTTCATAAAGGAATTTACTTGTCAATCATTTCTTGATTAAATACAACATTAATTTGTTTTTTCAAAAACAAATTCAGTTTTTAAAACAACAGGAAATGTGAAGAGAGTAAAAACTTTTTTTAAAAAAATTTGCTTCATGTAAATCAAATTACCCAGGAATTTAGTCAATAATGTTTCTCATTAAGTAACTGACTTAATAGCAATTCATTAAATCTTATATGAATTAGATATTATATTTCCAGAAAGCTTAATATTTTCAGTATTTGTCAGCTTTTTTTTATATTAATCAAACATTTTTTTCTTTTGTTAAACAAACCATCTATAGAAGAATTTTGTTGCATTTCATATTATTTTACAGTAAGAATTCCGATGCGAAATGAACATTTGGTAATTATTTGCTCAGTAACATTAGTCATTTCTGAAGTTCTACAAAATATCAATTCAAAAACTAGGAAAGTGATTCGAATAGTTTTTGATTGTAATAATATATATATGCATTTATAAATAAATAAATATAATTAATTATCTATAAGTCATATATTTGTGTAAGATAACACATAGTACATTTTATCAAATTAATTTAACTGGTCGAAGTTTCTTCTCAGGCTGGTATAATTAGGCACTATCTTTTGTATTCCTGCACCTTATTTCTTTCTATTTTAAATATCCTGTAAATCATTTTAATTACTGAATACATATTTTCATTATCATTTTATTTTATGTATTTTTCTTGATCTGAATACAATCAATTGTACTTAATTATATATCTTTAGGATAATTCCTACAACTACCATTCAGTAATTTACAATAGTTAATTAGTATATTTTTTTTAGAATACAAAATATTCTTAGTGGGATGGAAATATAAAATCAAATTCCCATCATTCTAGTTTATATATCCTATCTTAATACATTTAACTTAATTGTTGTCTGATTGCTAAGTACTTGTGATAGAAGTATGATAATATAAAGATATTTCCTTTTTAAAAATTATTTTACAAAATTAAGTTATTAAGAAAATAATACATGAAAATATTCAAATAAATGTTCTCAAAATTCATTAATATAAGAAACAAAACATTTTTTTTCATGGGAAGAAGTTTACTTACAATAATATTATTATAATATCTTTGCAACACAGTAGAAAAATTACAACTGTTAGTTTAACATTTTTTATTGTTGCAACTTCTGATATGTTTTAGTTTCTGAAATTAAATTAATATTTTGATTGTTAAATTAGCCAATAGATGGCAGCATACAATTTTAGCTATATTGATATTTTTTGAATATCTTTGTTTTGTCATTTAAAATTCTAATTCAGTAAAAATACCTTGCAATTATTTTATTGCCAAGTAAATTTCTGTGAGCAATGTTTCTGATTAAACAGATTTCTTAATAAGTACAATTAAGTTTAATCTTGCAAAATATAATTTTTTACAGATTAATTACACTATACTCCTGCAAGTATTCGCTTATATTTTATTTGATTTTAATTCAAAATACAATTCTTGGAAATTGCGATAGAACTTTAAAGTATTTTTTATATATTAAATAATTATATAAAAAACTATGTGTCTTCAATAAATAAGTATACACTTTATATAATTGCCTCTATTTATTCAAATAACATCAGTAAAATTTTACACATTTTTAGTAGTTTTATGGTATGCCTAAGGATAACTTTTATTATTCATTGTTATTAAAAATATTTTAATATACTCTTAAAAATATTTTAAATATTTTCACAGCAAAATCTAAAATTTGATAATTTTTTGGGCAAAGCATATAAGGTTTAAATAAAAAAAATATTTGATAAAAAGTTTCATAATTTAATATTAAATACAACTCTGAAAAATTATTATTTTATAAATATTTGAGTGAGAAACATTGTGTTATTTCGAAAATTTAATAAATGTTATAAATTAGAAAAAAATTTTAATGCATTTTAAAAAGTGATTTAAGCAATACCATTCAGAAACATTCTAATCATTTTAAATAGGAGTAAAAAAATGTTCTGTTAACATTTAAAACTTAACTGCACTTAAACACACATTCAGATACTTTTAGGATACATTTTTTTGGAATAGATTTCTAAAGTATGTGTTTCAGCATTTAGAGAGAGAGAGACAGAGGTTTAATAAAATTCAATAAAATAGATATATGGTAGATATATATTATAATAAAATTCAATAAAATAGATATGAAATGATATCCGTAATATCTCTTATATAAATTCATTACCTTAAAACTAAAACTTTCATTAAAAATAAAATATATTTCAAAGTATTATATAGCTACAAATTTTATACACAATAAAGTAACTATACAAATGTGATTAATGCAATTTTAATGTTTGAAGAAACTTATGAAAATTATTCATTCGTTTAAAATTTGATAGCTCTCTAAATATAAATATAAGTAATGTAAATATATATATATATATATATATATATATATATATATATATATATATATATATATATATATATATATATATATATATATATATATATATATATATATATATATATATATATATATATATATATATATATATATATATATATATATATATATATATATATATATATATATATATATATATATACATATATATATATATATATATATATATATATATATATATATATATA
>CM057811.1:76064467-76209467 GCA_030067965.1 Latrodectus elegans
TATGTTCTTCATCCTGAAGAAAATTGCGACCTCTTCTAAATTCTCAAAACTATCTGAATACGTAGCACGAGCTGGAGATGCATCGCCAAATGCTAATTGCAACCGTTGAACGCATTTTTCTTGATTTAATTCTGCTTTAAAATCGTAGAAAATCATAGAACGAAAATGTCCTCGTGTCAACTACATTTTCTCTTCTATTTAAAATTTATTCTACGCTAAACAAGTTGAAGTATGTGAGTAAAAAATCGTCTTCTGTGTTAAAATACTTAAAGTGTGTATGTTAAAATATTTTAAAATTAAACCATTATTTTTATTTTGTGAATTCTCCTCTGCGTGTATCTCAAAAATTTCAGAATAATCCTCGTATATATATATATATATATATATATATATATATATATATATATATATATATATATATATATATATATACATATATGTGTCTGTGTGTGTGTGTGTGTGTGTATGCATAAATATATACAAACATTTTATAAAAAATTGTTGTTATTACCAAGATATATTATTAATAAAAATATATATATATTTATATATATACATATTATATATTATATGTTATTTAATAAAAATATTATGATTGGATGACTTAACATAGGTTATCGTGTTTAGAATTTTTCCAAAAAAACAATGAGTTTTTGAACACATTTTTGGTGGAATAGAAATATTATGCATTTCAAAGAATGGTTCCGAGTTCAATCCTAGCAAAATACAGATTTGTATCCTACATTGTAGGTCGAGGTCTATTTAGTGTGTGCTTGGGAGTTTCTGGACCTCGTTAATCTTGGGAAGCATCCAATACTATTTACATACTCTATGAGTTGAAAAATAATCAAAAATACGCTTTATGATAAATTCCAGATGTTTTTATTTGCGTCGAGTACAAACAGCCAATAGGAATTTTTAAGAACCTAGCGCTTCTTTTTTTATAATAGCATGATTATATCTAGCACTACTGTAAGCGCTTAATAACTTTCTTAAGCTTAATCTAGTTGATTGAAATCGTGTTTTAATGTTTATTTCTGTTGTAACATATAACGTAGTATACATAATGACTTATAATATATACAATAAAACATTCCTAAAAATATTATTTCTAAAAATTTAAATAAACTTGAAAATTACATTTGAAAACATAGTAAAAGTAAGGGAAATTGTAGAAAATTTAAATAATTAATTATATGTTATATTTAATATATATATATATATATATATATATATATATATATATATATATATATATATATATATATATATATATATATATATATATATATATATATATATATATATATATATATATATATATATATATATATATATATATATATATATATATATATATATATATATATATATATATATATATATATATTTCTGACATAATACTGTGTACATTACATATTGGGAAATTAAAGTAAAATGTAAGAAAGAAAAACAATATTTTCCTTCTTGTGTATAAATTTCTATAAATTTACTAAGTTATTTTACACATGAAAAAAAAAATTAAAGGATATGATAACCAAATTTCACGTAAAATTGTTTGGCTTAAGAGCAAATATGATTTCTGTATTCTTAATAATCAACTTTTAAATTTCGAGAAATTAATTTTTTAAATTTAAAATATTTTTTTCCCTCAATGCGAGATCTAGTATAAAAACAAATTTAGTACATATAGTATTCTGTATCATACATATTATAAACTAATATTTTGTTTAGTAAATATGTGAAAGGCAAAGATTTTTAAAGTACTAAGAACATTTAACATATTTTCTAATGAATAATTAGATTTCTGTTTCTCTTACATAAAACACTTTCATCGAATGTGTTGGTGTAAAACATAATTATTCTTATTAGTCATAGAATTATAAAATGATATTTTAATGATATTGAAATGAAAATTTAACTAGAAACTATTGTATATCAGTTCATTTAGGACATTCCACATTATTATAAATTGTTAAATTTTAAATTTTTCTTTAAAATTTAGAACAAATTATGTCATTAAAATTTTAATTGAATATTATTTGAATTTGATTAATATTATGATAAAGTTAAAATTTTCTGCAATGGATAAAAATATTTTGTTCTGATTTTTCATACATAATGAAAATTCACCTTCATCAATAAAGTATATTTTAGCCCTAGTGTATAAATGAATTTAAAATTTTTATTTAATCGTGTAGCAATATATTTTATAATAATGAGTATCATATAATAATTATATTTTACATTGAAATGTATGAGAATATATGAAAATATATTAGAATATGGAATAAATATATGAGCTTGTAGAAAGTATGTGAGCTTGCAATATATATAAATTTCAAATATATTGGAAATTGTGTTTATTTAATAAATCCTTGATTTAAGCTGAAATATAATGCAACAATATTAAATTAAATAAAGTAAATAAATTAAAAAATATTTATCTAAGTTCAGTGATGACAATAATGCGTGTGTCACGCTGTTCTGATCAGTATTTTATAAATTTAAATTTCTTAAATTATTTAAACTATATGCATTTTCTATAGTGAGTCAGTAGGCAAAAAATATCGATCAAAATATTAAAGTTTCCATTTACATTATTTCCCAGTTAATATTTATCAGCAAAACTATTAAAAAACACACAAAACTCTTTATATTTTCCATGAACATTAGTACTTACATTTGTTTAAGTTTTTGAAAATTATTTTTATTAGTAAATTATGTTTTAATAAATAGCTTTGTATTGTTAAAAATGAATAGTATATAGATGGACTACAAATTGAAAATTATCCTGAGTCACCTTCTTTGAAGATCTATCAGTTGAATACATTTGACGCTCAATACTTTATCGACTCAAATAAAATAATAAGTTAATCATATATTAATAATCAACTGAAATGAGTTAAGACTCAAATAAAATAATAAGTTAAGACAATACGAGAATATGATGACACATATTTAATATAATATAATTTATCGCTTTATTTGTAACGTGTATAAATGATGTTGATTTATTAATATATTATTCATGATAATTACTTTTCTATATTTGAAGAATATATCAAATAATGTCTGAAAATCTCAAGCATCATATCAAATATCATAAACATCTGAAGAAATATATCAAATAATGAGTCAGATATTTTATAGAAAATACTTAAAAATTTAAAAGCGGTAACTGTACAGATTATTTCAAAATGAATAAAATATTTTTGTGATAGTCACATGCAATATATCTTAAAATATGTAATTAACTTAGGTTAATATTACAAACAGAACTCTTGATTTTTGCTTTCAATGAAAGATATTTCTTTTTTTCTATAATATGAAGATGCAAAAAATTGGCATACATGTACTACTGCATTGCTTATCAGAAAATCAATGATTATTTATTTATATATATATATATATATATATATATATATATATATATATATATATATATATATATATATATATATATATATATATATATATATATATATATATATATATATATAAGTATTTATTAAATTGATCTAGGATAAATATTGATTACAGTCTCGTTTTCTTACTAACTTATCATTATCATAAGTAAACTTATGAATGCATTTATAAATCCATCTTAAGAACCATTGAAATTCTTATTAACATGAAAATATGAAATATATGCTAAAAATTCTCTAAAATCATATAAAATTAATAATTATTTTCTTTTACATTACTTAATTTTATATGCATTTTTCATCCCAATTGATGGATCTTATAATAAAAATTTATTCGATTTATTTCAGAATTTGGAGTAAAGAAAACTAATTAATTTTCAATGCATTCACGTAATTATAATGAAAAGTTAATATTAATAAAATACGAAATTTTAAATATTCCATATCTGTTAACCTTAGTTAATATTCTATAGAAAATCAATTATGAAATTCAATTTTGAAAGATAACTCTGAACTCAATATTGTATAATTAAATTAGAAATTGAAAAACAGATGAATTTTCATTCGTATTGATATGAAAATTAGAGCCTTGAGTTGAGTTAATGATTACTCTTCATTATACTAATATTATTATCAATTCAATAGTTGCTGAAGATCATATCTTTCATTAAATTTGCCGCTTATATGATTTTCCAGTGAAAAGAAAAATATTTATATATTTTAAAGAAGCGAGCTTTTGAGCGAGGTTCTTTGGATTTTTCCCCATTTTTCCATTATCAGTAGCTCATTTAATTTCTGTCTTCCAAGCGTTCAATAAATGCGAGGAAATACTTTAATTCTAGCTCAATGAGTATGTCAAGATTAATACAGATAATGTGACCTTCATTAAAAGGGAAAACTTTTCCCTTTTCCCAATTACGAGTTCCCTTGAAGTTGAGGTAGTCTGAGTGGAAGTAGTAAATGTATTAAAAAAAACTTTCACATTATTTGAAATTCTTTCCATTTTAATTATGTATTATGAGGTTCCATGTGAATAAATTTCGTGGTATAGGTTCGATTATTTAAACCTTGATTGTTATATGTAAGGACTGTCATTTATTATTTGGTAGAAAGTTGAACATATATAGAGTGAAAGTATTCATTTCTATATGAAAGTGTTTCATGTTTTAAATTAATGTATACGTTTTACAAATAAATCGGATTATTTCAGGATGAATAACTTTTACGTGTTTAAAATGCATTTAACTAAGTAATAAAGTACATTTTCAATTTTTTATTTTTTTTAATTCTTGAAAGGATTGCAATATTATTATAATAATGAAAGGTTGTTACAAAGAATCATTAATTTTTATGTATAAGATGATAAAAATGATATTTACAATCAGAAATGCATCATGAAATGATAAGCAAGTTTTGTAGATGTAACTAAATTTTAAATACGGTTCAAAGTTATTTAAAATAATAACATAGACTATATTTTTAATTATTTTCGTTAAAAATATCACAGAAAATAAACCCTCTCAGACAAAATCTATTCATTACTTTTTTAATATACAATTAGAGATAAACTATATTCAATGAAGATAATCTCATTTTTCTGAATCTGTAATATAAAATCTTGTAAAAAGTTTTTCATTGAAAAGTTTCCAATAGACGTTGTATTAGTGAATTATATTTTATACATTTAGCATATAAATTCACTTTCTAGATGAAAAGCATATTCATTAGCCTAAAATTTACATTTATATAACTAGTGTTTCTTCACATGTGCATAATTAGTGATGCATAATTGACATCACATTGCATAATTAACGTTACAATAACATTCTTTCTCAATAGGTTAAATATGTTATTCTAACGTTTTTTTCTAAATAAGGACATTTAAAAAATTTTTAAAAGTACACAATTATTTCCTTTGAAAGTTATTTTACGTACATTGGGAGAAATGTGCAGCAATTTATAAATTTTAAAAAGCAACAGAAATTTTACAATCAATTTAAAGTTCATAAAAGGGAATTTAAAACATAAATGTTACTGTGAAATAATATTTATATAACGAAATCTAGAGAACATCGACATTCACAAGAGAGTGTCGGTAGCCACGTAGTCTCTTGGAGCATGACTGAAATATTTGCTAAGTACCCTCATTTCTGGCTTACTTCTACAAATGTCAACATTCACCATGCACTAATGGTGAATGTTGAGTGTGTTGGAGATTTTTATTTTTTTCAGTATATTTCAGTTGTGATAAAACTTTCATAAGAATGATGTAACCTTTTCATCGCTCTTTCTAAGAGGAATGACCAAGAACTTGAGACAAAAGGTACACTCTAAATGAAGAAAAAATATAATGGGAATTAAAAACTTACTTAATTGTGTAGTAAATTTTAAATAGGAAAAGAAAATAATACTATTAAAAAGCTTACTCATTTATTTGATTCAAATCTTATTTATTGCAACAAATGAAATTATTATGACCCTTTGAACTGCACAAGAGACCCTTGCTTTTCTACACTATGACATTTATTTACAACGTTTATAACCTTGCCCTCACTACTTGAATTAGCTGCAGCTGATTCTCTCAGCGACTTTTCTTCAGCAGAAATCTCATCCATGGAAAGCAATTTTTCGTTACAAATTATGAACTGCTTAAGATTATAAATAGCTGCTGGAAATTGTTATTTTTATTTGCTGGTTTATAAGAGTTGTTGTATTCTATTCCAACAACACAACTGCCAAAATATTTCGCCATTTTTAGGACAATTTTATAACTACGGTCGACATCAGGGACTTGTATTAGTACAGTAACACCAGATTCAGCAGGAAATTTCTTTGAGTTTCATAAAGTTTTTGTTGTTTGCAGTAAAAGATACTTATTTTACTTCCCGATCTTTTAATAGAAATAAACGTGTGTTGTTCAGTCAGGGTTTGATATAATGATGGATCGCGTCGTATGTTGGAGATAATCTCCAACATTTTTCTTAGGAAAGGGGTTTCTGCTCAAATTTTTTTTAAAAATATTAACAGTTTTTCAAGCTGATCTTCTGTTTCAATAGTATTTCAGTTTTTTACGAGTTGTTCTTTGGTTTCAATGTTTGTGAATTATTATGCTCTTCTCTTTTCAACATTTCATCATTTATTGTGGGCAGAAAGTTCGACTCTTTTTCCAGTTTTATATCCATGCGTTTTTCGGGATTCGAAACCAAACCTTGTTAGTGAGAGCGGAGGGTTGTACCCACGACACAGTGTGGGCAGCAGTGCTAGGGATTGATTCACGAAGTATCTTATTTCCTTGTGATTCTTCTCACAAAAATAAACATACCAGGATATGCATTATGGAAACTAAAAGAATTGGACTTCATTGATGGAGAAAACTAGGGAATGTCTAAAAAGTAAAATCATATTTCGATTCTTCAATTTCATTGTTTAGTAATAACTGCTCTTAAAAGTCAAATAAAATAAAATTAATGTAAGTGTGTGTATAACAATTCTAAAAATAATATTTTATACCCACAAAACTTAGCTTAACTTAAAATAATGTGCAAGATATAAAACTTTATTTTAAATTTCAGGATGTTAATATCGATTCAAAATATTGTATGTGCTTATAATTGATAAACATATTTTTTAAAAAAAATTATATGGTTAAAATTTTATGATATTATACTTTTAAATACAGAAATACATATTTTTATTTTCATTGTAAAATTTCAAAGTTATTTGAAATGAAATGCAATTTAATAACTCACTATAAGTTTGCAAACATATATTTTACATATATCCCATACAAAACATATAACTTATATTCAATTATACGCTGGGACATTCATTCATAAGCATTATTCTATTTTTATTTCTATGTAGACAAGCATAATGATATATATTGAGTATATATTATATTTTAAGAATTATTTTATTTAAATAATATTTTTAAAATATTTTATTAGAAATTGTTTGAATATAAATTTTGCATATTGATTATTGTGTATATTTCTACTACTTAAATATTTTTTTTAATTTAAATTTATTCATTATTATTACTAATGTTAACTTTATCTATTTTTTTACGGGAATTAATATGTATACACTTAAAAGTTTTTAATATTTAATTAATATGATTTACATTTATCAATGTGTAAATGAACTATCAACTGAAAATTATTACGGAATTTTATAGTCCTTTATTTCTAAATTTGAAGAAAAAGTAATTTAGGCAATTCACATCCTTTTATTGGAATATGGTTATTAATTGTTTGTAATTAGTAGATATAAAATAGTTATAATTTATTTAAGTTTTCGTAAGACATTTGTTTTAAGCCTAAGAAATACAGTTATTTAAAACATAATTAAATGAACTTCTCCTTTTCTGTATGTCAGTTTTTAATGTATTTATTTCCATGCAAGAGCAAAAACATAAAATAAAATGCAAATATAATTTCTAAAATCTATATATTTTAATAAATGACATATTAAGAATATTACTTTTTCGTAAACTATAACTTTTTAGTACATAATTATATTTTAATAAGTATCAATAAAGAAATTAATTTTACTTCAAACAAAATTTCATAAAACTGCAAATTTGTTTTATTTTTGACTCTTTTAATAGCATTAAATGTTTAAAGTCATATAAGTGGGAATGTTGTGTGAGAGAAATTACGACAAACAATTTATTCAGGAATTAAAATGAACTAATTTCTTTTTAAATTTGAATACAAAAATGTTAACTATTTATTAACACTTCTTTTTAACAAACGTTTTCGGGGTGATTTTTTTTTATAATTCTAATGTTAAAGCTCTTTAAATAGAACAAATCTTCTTACTATACTCTTCGCAATATTGTGTGTACAGGTCATATAAACACAAAATAAAATAGAACATCATAGTTAAATCAAGGGATTGATTATTTATGAAAAACATGTTTCCATTTTTAAAGCTTAAGAAGAGTGAAATTAAAATAATAATTAAAACAAATGTTCGCTTCTAATTTTTACGACCAGTTTATCTCAATTAAAGTAAGAGCGTGAGAATTAAAGTGTTACTTGGCAGTCAAAGTCTTCCTTATATTGTAAAATTGCAAACTATTAATCAACCTTTTTTAATCCTTTAGTATGTAATTTATTCATAAGGTTTAATTCCTTCATCTTTGCATGTATTTAATCCTTTGACCCCTTCCGACAAGAGTTGGCACTGTTTCCATGTTATAAGTAGCTTTTAATTCCACTCCATTAATTGTTGACCCGACACTTTAAATGCAGTTCTGTTAGCATTTCAACATCTTACACACTGGTTTCTAAGTATTTAAATCTCTCCAGAATGTGTTTGTCATTAATAAATCCTTGTGCAAAATTACTCCGTAACATTTCTCTAAATATTTGTATTCTTTATCTATTTTGAACATTGGAATAACTGTAAGCAGGCCAGAAATTCTAGTTTAAAATTTTACTGAATAATTAAAGGAAATACTATGGATATATGAGGCAACTCATTAAATTGGTATCGTATGATATAAACTTTATATTTATAAATTTCATTAATATCAAATTTATATCTTGATTTATAGAAAATCAATAAAAAAGTAAATTGAAATCAATTTTAAGAAAACAAAAAGAAAATTACATTAGTTGACCTATAAATATTCACGGATTATATTAAATCTCAGTTGTATTTAATATATGTTAAATATATATTTGGAATTCAATAAAATATGTGTTCTTATTTCCGATTCTATTATTATTCACAGGATAATGCGTATGTGTGTGGGTGCCTGTGCGAGTGTGTTTGTAGAGGTTTGAATAAAGTTCAATTGAGAGCTTAAAATTAATCATTCTGTAATGAGTAAACATAATTTTTCAATGAACAAGATTCCTTAAATATAGTTCATACGTCAAAAAATTTAAAAGTGAAAGATTTTTTGTAATCAAAACAAAAACATATTGCATTTTAAGACAGTCATTTGCTTAGTTTATATAATATCTGAAGTATATAATTTTCATTCGATATGATTTTCTAACACCAAATTTTAATTTTTATAATAGACATTTGTTGAGAAATTGCAAATTTATATTTGTTTAATTGGTCATATTTTCTGTAGTTCCTCAAAGTATGTGAAACATCATTTAAATTTATTATGTTATCTATAAAAACGTATTTCTAAAAAATATAAAACAAAAAATGCCATAATTTATTGCTATCAATAACAAATTCCATTTAAATTGCAAACTTTCATGTATACTTAATTTAAGAAAACTCTAAAATATTCAAGGAGCTATTCATAAAAATTTCCTACGATAAACTATATATATATATATATATATATATATATATGTGTGTGTGTGTGTGTGTGTGTGTGTGTGTGTGTGTACGCGAGCGTGCGTGTGTGTAAGTCATCAAAATACATGTGGAGGGAAAACAATAAAGGATAATATTTATGAGACTGATAATAATATACAAAACTCACAAATGCGCTCTAACTCAGTAGCTGATATGCTATATCTAAATATTATGATATTTGAATCCGCCATACTTGAGAAAATATGTTGTTGTAATGAATATTGAAATTCTATGTTTAGATACATATTTGAATGTTTTGTTTTTCTCCTTTTCAAATTATATGCTGTCATATGTTTTTAAATTAAATGTTATTAAATGCAAATATATATTTTCTCATTGTAGCATTTTATTAATGTGTCATCAAAACATATATGATACAAGCAAAAAATTTATTTATAATTTAAAAAATTATAAATGTTTACATATATATATATATATATATATATATATATATATATATATATATATATATATATATATATATATATATTTTATATAATTACATGTAACCTTTTGTGCCTATAATAAATTATATACTTTAACATCTTATCTTCCTACATAATTTATTCAATAAAAGATCATCTCTTTATAAAACAAAATTGGAAATTGTTAGTCAAAGAAAAAGGCGTCTGCGAAATATATATTATGCATAAGTTACTTATTTCATCCTACATATTAACTTATAATGAATAATTCTTTTCTAAAAACAAAGTAAAAATATTTTAATATATATAATTTAATTCGTTTTATTGTAAATAACTTGTTGGAGTCGTACACTGAATAAAAGCAAATATCTTAAAATATATCAAAATAAGAAACAATGTATAACTTAGAAATATTTAAAGGAAAATAATGTACAAAATTGAAAGTGAATAATTATAAGTCATATTAATTAAAAATAAAGTACGAAATAAGGGAAAATTTATTGAGAATGATGGAGAAATTAAAAATTGTATACTAGGAGTATATAATCACCCGGCTTGAGAGGAATTTTTAAAAATGTTTCTTTGCTTTATGTTAATTTTGTTTTTCGCATAAACCTCTCCTTTAATAAAAGAAATCTATTTCATAAATTAAATTTTAAATTTATTATATGTTTTTTATTTATTTCCCCATTCAATTATGAATAAATACTCTGGTAGAAATTCATTCTTTTTGAAAATGAAAATAAATATATTATTCTCATTACAATCTTTAAATTTAAAAATGTGTACTTCTAAAGATAAATAAAAAATGTGCTTAAAGGAGTTTTTACTTCTCGTTGAAAGAAGGAAATTAATTTTCTTATCGAATTTTCATTGTCTTTTTAATTTTTAGTAGTTTGCTCCTTTTATATTGCTTTATTTAATAACAAATATGACGGAATATAAAATTAAAAATATTGAATTTAAATGATATGTGCATATATTAAAATTCAAAGAAATAAATAAAAGAATATCAAAAAAAGCAATTTATTAATAAGTCATTATATGCTTAAATATTTATGGATAGCTACCAATAAGTCTTATTTAATTAATTTATATCACATATACAGCAGAAACTAGATACTTAAAAAAGTAGAAAGTTTTGTAAAAAGTTGAAAACTTTAAATTAATTTACAAACTCTGAAAATCTTTAAAATATTTTATTACCATTTTGCATACCAATTTTAATTTTATTATAAGGATGTGGGTAATATCTATTAAGTGTTATTTATATATATATATTATATGATTATAAATTGTTTTGCAATGGAATGGAAGATTTATATTTTTTTAGCAGTTCCAAATTTTTCTTGAGGAATTAAACAATTCTTGTTTCATAATTAACACTAGTAATTACAATTAATCTAAATTTCAGCTGTCCTTAGAAAAAATCTAGGATTGCTTTTGAATACTTTGGTTTTTAATGTAAATATAATCCTAAATCTATGTTTTACATATCAAAGGAAGTAATATTATAAGAGGTAAAACACAATTTTAATGTGACGAGTTTTTATGTGCTTTTTTTCTGGAAATTTATGTATAAAATTAATATTGTAATTTAAAAAAAAAAAAACATTTAAATTTGTTTAATATGTAGAATATGTACTTCACACAAATAATTTTAATTGTATACATCAAATCAAATAATTCAGAATCTTAGTTTGAAGTATTAGATCAAAACACAGTTCTTTTATTCTTTCATGATTTTAAAACTTAAAAATATAAATAAAGTTTTGGTTTTGCAAAACAAGCATACAAAATGATTGATTATTCTTTTAACAGCTAAAATTTTTGTCCTGTTACTTCTACAGTAAATAATAATAGGCCATTTTCTCAAATAAATAAAAATCCAGGTTATTGAATATTCTATTGATAATATTAGTAAAAAAAGAAATTTTACTTAACATGCCACATCAGCTTCCTTTTTATGGGACAAAGGCCATCAAAGACCACTCATCATGACGCTGTTTTGCTTTGTTTCTTTCGAACTTTGGCCATAATCATCATCATCAGGAAGATTCTAGGTTTCCAATAAAATAAAAGGGCCCCAAAGCGTTCCACATGATTAATAAAAGGTATTTATTCTGCCTTGGCTTTTGTCTGAAACCTTATCGGATGTATCAACTGCATTAAGTCATGGACATTGGCTATTCCCAATAAATCTCATCGTTGATCTCACTATGGCGATAAACCGAATTTCTGGATTATCCCCAGCTTTATTAAGAAATTTCTGCTGTATTTATATATGAAAGCGTTTTTCAAAAGAAGTAATGGATTTCATTACTTTTTCGCTAGTTGATTTGCCCAGAAAAATGTTTTTCATTTTCACTAAAAGAACACATTTATTTAGAGATTGAGAGAAATAATTTTAAACATAGAGAGAAATCATTTTATTTGGAAAGGAAATAATTTATGCATTTACTCAAATGAAATAAAAATACTTATTTTATACTGTAAAATATGAATAACATAATCGGTTCTTTCTCAGTGTAAGGACATTAATAACTCATTTATTTTTCGAAAGTAATGAATAAGCATATATATTGACTTAACTAAGAAGTATTTTACCTCAAAATATTTTATAATATATTAATAGCTTAAATTCTGTAGAAAATATTTGAACGAATTTCTGTTATACAACAATATCTGCTTACGTTTCATGCATTATAAAATTACTTAAAAATATTGGGCTTAATATTTTTATCCTATTTGAACGAATATTAAATAAAACTTTACTTAAAATAACTTGCAATATAATCTAAAATATTTTTGAAAAGGTAGTGATCACCAAAACAACAATACAAGGGATCATTTCTTAGTTGAACATATGAACGGATTACAGTTGCTAATATTATTGATATATAATAAAGATTGTACATATATTTTTTCCTTTATTTCAATGATGATACATTTATTGATGAGTAAATAATTAGTTCTATACGTAAAAATTAAGAGATTTAGAAATAGTGAAATTTAAATGAAATGATAGATTGTGTTTCTTAACAAAAGTCACTTGAAACCGCTATTGCTTTCTCCGTAAAAAAATTGCTTTCTCCTTCGAAAATACTGTGGTAGAATAAGATAACTCCAATGCATATAACAAGGCTATGCCTAAAAAATAATTTATAGATATCTTGGATAATTTACTGATTCTGTACATTGTTTTCAAAATCACTACCATCAAAATTATCGCTCAACAGGACGGTAAACGCAATACATTAAAACACAATACATTATTATATATATATATATATATATATATATATATATATATATATATATATATATATATATATATATATATATATATATATATATATATATATATATATATATATATATATATATATATCTATATATAATATATAATATATATATATATATATTATATATATATAATATATATATATATATATATACATTTTTACACTCATTAAAACTTTATATAAAACAATTGTTAAATTAAAAATAAAAAATGATTCCTTATTTCCTTATTCGTATTAAAATATCTAATTTTTATTATATTTATTTATATTAATTATATTCCACTTTATTAAAAAGTGAACTTATTAAACTTGATATTGATCAATATTTTGGATGTTTATCTTGCAATATTTTTGACAAATATAATGAGAAACCAATTCTGTAAAAGTGTGCACTGAATGCAAATACGAGAAACTACAGATTATAACACATGTCAAGTTTTCGCTTTAATTTAAGTAATTCATATACAATAGGATAATTCTGAAGTAATATAAGACATTTCAACTGTCGGAAAAGTAATCGATGCATGCTTACTTCCGTGAAACTTCCAACATCTGAAAGAGAAAGACTGGTCAGCTGGAAGGAACGTCAAATGCTGTCTGCCAAAAGACTTGCTGAGAAGAGAGTTGATTGCGATGTGAACGTGCGACGAGTTCCATTAACTTCTAGTGACCGCTAGATGAGATACAAGACACATGTTTCTGACACTAAAATCAGTTGCAATTCGTTTGGACAAATTTCATTTTCTTCGAAAAGATCGAGTTGATTGAAGATTTTCATTCTTTTCATTATAACACATTCTTACAATCGAAAAATAGGAAAAAAATATAAAAGTACTGTTAAACTTTGATCGCAAAGATATATTGAAATGAAATGCCATTTATTATATTATCTAATTTATCATTATTTCATATATTATAAAGAAAAATTATTTTAAAGTTAACAAAAATAGATGCATACCATTAATTATATTTGTTTCGGTGTTTTAAAAGAATTGCCATATTGTTAGTATTGCTTTAGTTTTTAATATACGTACAGTTATATATTTATGTAATAGTCTCACAGATACACATAATAATTTAATCACATTTTCTGTCAAACAATTTAGGAACGTATTGCAGTAATTTTATGTGTTTTTTCAATATCAAAATCATAAATAACCAAGATATCAGCCATAAATTCTTTGGGATACATAAAAGAAAATATTTTTTTTTCTTTTATGTATCCCAAAGAACTTTTACAACTGTAAATATAAAATTTTAGGTCTCAAGCTCAGTCTGAGAAATTTAAAGTAATTTACTGGCTTTTATATATTTTCATTTCAATTATAATATGAAATTAATTTCGATATCAATTAACTATAAGCACTTCTTTAAGATTAAAATTCACAGTGTGTAAAATACACTTTATAACATATTTAAAAAAATGCACAACGCATACCTTGCGTTGTGAATTGTAGAATGGCAGTGCTTTGGAATAACATTGCACAGCGTTAATTCCAGTAACTCAACAAAAAATGAATATGTAAAACAATTTTAATACGGTGATGAAATAATTTTTAATCTGTCGTGAAGCAGTTTTTAATTTGGTACAAAGTTGAAATCAGCAAACATTTTATATTCTGCTGTATATCATGCAATATATCAATAAAAATGCAAAGAGGTGTTGTAAAGTATTATATAACTTGTAATGAAATCTTAAAACTTTTTTATTTTACTATTATGCAGTTTAACAGAGTGGCTACTGGAAAACATGTAGTGCATTATTTAAAGTAAGTAATTGAATAAAATGTATTTTTAATTTCTCTAAAATTAAAAATTAAATTTCATTGCATATTAAAAATAAATTTGATAAAGAAAAATAACACATTTAAAACACGTTTGGTGGCAGAAAAGACTTATGTTTCACACCCAGAGTTGCAGGTAATGTATCGAAATTAGAAACATTTAGTTTAACTTTAAAGGGAGACAGATGTAAATTTATCACAAATCTAAAATCATTTTATTGAGTGGTGATAAATAATTTATATCTTCAAATCGACATGAAAACACTTTGAAAGAAACTAAATAATTCATGATTTGTGTTTTTGATATGAAGCTATTTTTCATTTTATAAAATGTACTAGATTTTTAAAAAACAACGAAATATATATATATATATATATATATATATATATATATATATATATATATACAAAGAGAGTTAGATGTAGATAGTTATAGAATGTTATATTAATTCTCTGATCGTTTTATTTGTCTTTATAAACTTTTCTTTTTTTGCTGAATTACAAATTTAATTTCTTCAAAAACTGTTTCAATGTGGTTATTACAGATATAATCGTATCACGATTTATAAAAGCTTTCAAAGCAGAGCAAACATAACCAACACTAAACAATTTTCTTCCAAGCTGAAGAAAAGAAACAGTCATACCTGTGCTAATACATTTTGAAATGTTTATAGCAAAATGAATTAATGGTAAAAGTTCGTTGCATACAAGATGTGATTATCGACTGCAATTATAACTAATTTTCATGTCAGTCATAGTTCTTACGTTCGACAGAATTTGCCTGGGGATGATATACAGTTTAATTTAACCACTGTTTTATTCATTCTAATTATATATATATATATATATATATATATATATATATATATATATATATATATATGTGTGTGTGTGTGTGTGTGTGTGTGTGTGTGTGTGTGTGAATCATACATTTAACATAACGGATATTTGCGGGATGTGTTATGCAACAGGTATTATCATGTATTATCTGACAAATTAGCTTTGATTAAAACTAAGTACGTGACGAGGAAGTTCTTATCTAAAAATTGCATCTTCATTGGAAGTTAAGGCACGTTAGTAGTGTTTGATAATTTAAAACGTTCCACTTATTTTGTGTTGAAATATTCAATATTAAAGACTCATTCCTTTCCTTCATCTGTCTCAAGAAGAGACATAAACTGATCTATAGATTAGGTTAATGTGTTAATCTTTGTTTAAAAAAAGAATTTCGCAATAAACCATTAGGTTTCTGGTTTATAACGGAGTAATCAAACAAAGTTTTCTTATAACTAAAAATGGTCTACCTCATTTTCGCCCAGAAATATCTCTGAGCAATACGGTAATGTTTACCTTCTTATCCGTAATATAAAACAATGAATTACCATTATATTATTTTAAAAACTTTGCTTGTTCTTGGGTAGAAAGAACTAAATGAGCCTGAGAATAGTCTGATTCAGGTGAATATGAATATAAAATACTTTTATTCATTAGGAATCCAAAGTCCGCCAAGTTTAAAAATTCTGTTCTACTTTCAGCTTTCCTAAAAAAATCAATTATTTTCTACAGTTTTCCTTTTTTATTTCTTTTTCATGTACATTTAATGGATTTCTTGATTCTAAATCTAGCGACATAATATCTGAAGGAAACCTTCCGATTGCTGACAGATTGAAGTTGATAAAAAATCTGCCATAACATTTGATTCTCATAATGAAAATAAAAATGAAATTTTTAAATTAAAGCTTTAGATTTGTTTAGCTTATCAGACAATTTTGCAGATAAAGATTTCAGAATCATGAGCCACTTTAAAATTGATGGTTTAATACAAAGTAATTTATTGTTCTTCATTGTAACTACGGAACTTCTTGAGAGACCGAACGACAGCAAGGACCTGTCATTTCAAAAGTGAAATATTTTTAAACACTAATTATCAGTCGACTGTGAACTTATACTCTATGATTACAAGGAACTTCATCTCGGAGAAACACTTCACCATATACATAAGTGCTGACATTAGTTCCGATTGAATTTCATTCATTGGATCCCTTTATCGAAGACAGGATGTATAATCAACATTATTTTTAGAATTTCAAACGTATATCATCCTATTAATTCTAACTTTTGTGCAGTTCTAAGGTGCCGCAGTCTAGGTCTATGAAACGTCCACAATGAGAAAAAATTGAAAGAAAAACGGGACTTGTTTAAAATATTTAGGAGCATGCATCCTTTCAATTGCTGACCTGTTTTCAGGATCAACCTTCCAAACAAAAAACTTTATTTAATATGGAAGATATTTAATTTTCGAAGAAAATATACATTTTCATTGATTTTTATAAAATTTGAAATATTTTTTTCTAAATCTAAGGGATGATTATCAAATGTTTCAGATAGAATGATTATGTAGTCAAATAATACAGTATGAGAACGTATTTTAATTTATTTGAAACATTTTTGGAATGCTGTTATTGACTTGTAGCCATCTGTATTGAATCCAAAACGCATTATTTTTAAAGCATACGCTCCAAATGGACAAACAAAATTTTAATCACTGTTTTTTTTCAAATACCTCATATTTGGTGATATATAGATTTTGAATCAATTGTGGACGCGTAAGTTGTTTGTTTTTCTTCATGTAACTATTCATAAATTCTTAGGAAAAGATGTGAATACATTTTTGATGCAGAATTTAATTTTTAATAACTGACATAGGGTCCAAAATCCCATTTGGTTTAGGTATAGAACAACAGAAGCAGCAGATGAAGACACACACTTCTCAATGAGACATTAGGACAAAAGTTTCTTTATTTCAGACTTCGGAATTTCTTCAAGTTTAGGTGGAACAAAATAAGGTGGTGCAGATTTTGAAGGATGATTGCATGCGTCTATTCAATTCTAGATTAAAAGATTAACCTCCCCCTTTGGTTTAAAAACGTTTTAGTGTCTCTACAATCAATTAATATATATATATATATATATATGCTATCTTCTCTCAAACTAAAGCAGCTTAAAACTGTTTGAATATATATATAGAAGTACCTGTTTCTATAGCAAAGCTATCTATCAATTTGCTTTGTAATTTATCCGTTTCAATATTCTAATCTTTTCAAGCTTAAACTAGTTCAATTATAAAATTTTTTTAATTTTTCATTCTCCATATTTCTTTTAGATAACAATTTTTTATACTATAAAGAAGTTTAATAATTTTTTCAAGAATTCAATATCGAAATATTTACTTTTCATTATCACATTTTTAAATATCGACAAATCATTACATACAATCTTACCTATTTCTCGAGCTATAATTCGAAGATCTTCTTTCTTCTTTTTTGTAATAAAGGAATTTTCACTAAATCAGTTCGTAGATAAGGAATTTTACTTGAAAATGAACCTACAAATACTTTTTACATAATTATGTTTGTTAATTAATTAAATATTCAAAATTTTTACATTTTATAGTCAATAATTACAATTTAAAATTCGAAATCAAAGCTATTTATTTAACGACTTGAAAAAGAATTTACAAATTGTTTTATATAATTATGTTTCTTAATTAATTAAAATCAAAATTATTACAGTTTATAGTCAATAATTACAATTTAAAATTGGAAATCAAGGATCCAAAACTGATAGCACGGTCTTCTAAAATGCAATACGAAATTAATATTTAGTTATTGCATTTTAGATAAGTTATTTTTATGCCAAAAAATGTGAAATCTGCAACATAAATTCAAAATACTTGATCAAAATACTACTATTGTCTTTATATCAATACATTACGACAACGAAAAATTTGTTTCGTTTTAAAATATTATCTGACATTCCAGGTATGTAAATAAATAAAATATTGATTATTTTTAAAAATGTTAAATGATATTTGTCTAAGTCAATAATTGAAATAATAGCAAAATGAAATAATTTTCATGTAACAAAATATTTTATTCATGCAAAAGTATAAATGACAAATAATTAAATATTGAAAATGCAATATTATAAATAAACAAATCTCTGTTCCTTTCATATTATTTACATAATTCTAAACAATTAACAAATGATCATTATTAATAATAAATTTAAAGATACTTGATACATTTGTTTGTTTAATAATATGTCGAATTCATATAGCTTTATATGTTACATCAAACAATTCCTTAATATTCTAAACATTTATCTAATCAGTTAAATAATGTTACAAGCATTATTGAATTTGCTATTCAAAATAATCAATTTAAAATATCATCCAAAATAATAAAATTATTTTAAATCAAAAGCTTTTGCTATTATTAACATTTTTCTGTAACATAAAATCATAAATCGAAAGTTTGCTTGATTAATAAATAGACATGAAAACAAAATCGAAACTAGAACTTTATGTAAAACACAATAGTATTAAGCATTTTAATTGAATAGCACATTAATTGTAATACTCAATAATAGTAATAAAATAAATTAAATATATCATACTCACAACATTTTTAAATCATGAAAACAAAATCGCTAAAAGTAAACATTTTCTCATCATAACTCTTAACTGCTACCATTTGTTTATTTTACCATACCTCAAAATGAAAGCCCTTATTTATATAGACCGGTATGGCTGAAATTAAATTCATCAACATTTAACAGGAGTGTTCTGAAGCATCCAAGGTTCAGTTAAATGTTGACTGAATTGTAAAAGTCTTTGTGCGGAGAAAGTTTCACAATCGCACCAAATATATAACAAAGTTTCAACCATATATTCACAACCCCTGCAATAATTTAATAATCCCATTATGGTGAGATTCCTCTTAAAGTGTCCTTTTAAGGTGTCCTGAAACAGCCTTTACTGATCATTAATAACTTTTTATGACTTTTACTAGGAAATGTATTACTCAATAGCTTTTCTTGTCTTTGATCACTAGCATTAGACCAGTTCAAAAGCAGTTATTTTCTGAAAAGATCAAAATCACTGCTTGCAATCAGTTCTTTTGAAATCAAAACCAAAAAAATGGGTTGTTGTTCCAGGTTTCGCCAACTTATTAGTTGGCTCATTGCCAAGTGCCTGGTTACCTGCATTAAAGTAATGGAATTATTGTTAACTAATTTACACAGAGTGAGGTAATTTTCCTATACAAGAATAGAAATTAAAGTACACTTCTGTAAAACCAGTAATGTAACTTGATTGTCAGAGCAGATGAAAATTCTTTTGCCAAAATAATTTCTGTTAAAGCATACCAAGCATAAGCTCGCGTTTAAAAAGTGTCAGGAAGACATTGACACAGAACAACTAATTCTGTAAGAAAGTGAGATGAGTTTGTATTAAATTACAGTCAATATGAATTTGTATTGGATTCTTTTAAACAATAAAATGTACTATTGTGTAGTGGTGTCATAAATCTAAGCAATTTCTTTCTAAAATTAAAAAAAAAGAGTTATATTTTAAAAAAAAAAACATTGAGCCTTCATCCTATTACTTATTTGAAAATTTATTTTCACTATTTTATTATAATAGAACAGTATGTATTTTATCATGTTTAATTGACAATTTAAAAAATACAAAATGATTGAATTATATATTAGAAATTTCCAATCATTTGGGGATCATATTCAGATTTCCATTTATGTAAATATTTTTGTCAGTTAAAATAACTCATAGATTTTTTATTTTTCCATAGAAATTTTTCTTAAACATTTATATAAATACTATGTTAATTGCATTTTATTTGCCATTATCGTTTTTTTTTTTCGTTAATTTGCCACTGGATCTTATAATATATGTTACATTCATCATTTATTCGAACAAATAATAATTATATTTTTTTACTTCAAAACAATATATTTTAAAACGTAAAAATTATAAAATCACTCTAGATTTTTTGAGAAATTACTCCACATTTTTTTCTACAAAAAATCAAATATTGTCAATGAATTGCTTTAATCTGATTAATACTAACCTCATTCACAGTAATTTTGATTTTTAGTTTTTTATCAAGTGATCTCAAATTCTATTAAAATCATTACTTAATAAGTAATGTAATTAAGAAAGGAATTACTATTCTTCTATTTAGTCTACAAAATTAGCGTTTTAAATTAGAGTGTAACAATTGTATATGTTTTTGCATTTACAATAATTAACAACCTTTAAGGTATGATGCATTTCATATTCTTTTAAAATTTTGTTTTATTTAGTTTAATAATAATAAAAACATAATTTTCTATTCGAACAATTTAAAGGGTATTATAAAGAAATCAATTAAATAAACATGAATTTTTAATTAATATTTGAAATTGAATTTCAAAACAATATTTGAAATCCTTGATAAGTGTCTCCTGGTTAGCAAATTAAAAGAAAATAATTCGATCACTGAATCCATATAATGAGTTTTTCAATTACGAAACGCACATCTTTTCAGATTTTCTGTAGTAAGATTTTCATTTACTCAATCAGTAATTCTCAGGTTCAGTTCTAACCAACGTGTTGTATTAAAATGGAGAAAACCGTATATCATTTTTGTTCTTGAATATTTGATATG
This sequence comes from Latrodectus elegans, assembly GCA_030067965.1. Classification (NCBI taxonomy): domain Eukaryota; kingdom Metazoa; phylum Arthropoda; class Arachnida; order Araneae; family Theridiidae; genus Latrodectus; species Latrodectus elegans. The sequence goes on from CM057811.1 coordinate 76,086,249, forward strand.
TATATATTTGTTCTGAAATTCACCATTAAGATATGTGGATACGGTTTCACATTCAAGTGAAATATTCTTCAAGAAAAGTGCGTTGAATATTCTTCAAGAAAATATTTTTAAAATATTAAATTTAAAGTAGATATTTATAATAAAATACAAAATCCTTAATATTTTTGTTTGCCTTTTTGTGTCAAAATTAGATCATCTGGAAATAAAAGATCCCAGAGTCAATAATATTTATTAAATAAAATGTGAAATATAATGTATCTTTCTTTACTGCCCACGCATTTAAATTTATGGGTTATTGGGAGTTGCCAAGCATTTTCCCTAGGGACACTTGAATACAATATTCGAGCTTTGAAGTATTCTTTAAATGTGTCATGAATTATGAATGCTAAAAGAGAAAATATATATTTTTTATGTAAAATTTCTGAATATGCTTTCAAAATTAATTAAGATCATTTAAGAAAAATATAAATATTTATTTTATAATTTAAAAAAAATTATATTTATAGTGTTGTTCTTCAGAATAAAATTATATTAAACAATTTTTTAAATGTAAATATATTCTCCCATATTGTTTGAAAGTAAATCCACAATGATTTAAAATATCTTAATGCTCTTAAAGACAGAACTTTTCCTTAAAGTATGCAAATATTCAATAAAGAAATGAAAATTATTATATGCAAATATTCAATAAAGAAATAAAAATATGGGTACTTGTGGAAATTTTACAAAGTACTATCCTTGAAATGTACCTGCAGGCAAAGCTTTACAATTTTCGCTTTTACATATTAGAATGACAGTTGCTGTACAAACAAAATAATATCGATGATATTTTGCATTTGCAATAAAAAAGTTAAAAAGTTTGTACCCTTTTTCCAGAGGTTTTCAAAATATTCTGAGAGATATAGCAACGATACTTATTTATTTGTCTTTTTTTTTCTTTTACAACTTACAATATTCTGGAAAAAGTTTTTCTTATGCAGAAGAGAGTATGTTTTCCTTTTCTGGTGGAACCTGATCTTTCTAAATGCTACTAGCGTTTGTTAAACAAGCTTCATGCATTAAAGATGCCAACTGGAAGAGTTTGCTCGGGAAACGTTATTGAGTTGGCGATTTTTTCTTTAATTTTTCCTCTTTTCCCTCTACTTTTCTACTATTTCTTCTTTAAGAAAGCGACTTACATTGGGTATTCCTTCGAGAGAAAACTGCGGTATGAAGAAATTACGCTGAGTTCTTCCATTAAAAGGAATATCTTTCTTTTCTGCCTTTAAGGCACAGGATTTTGATTTTGATACGTTAAATAGATCCAAGTTTGTCGATTTCTGATTAGACAAGCCTCTTGTGTTATTCAACTGCATGAATGCAGAAGCCGGAATTATTTCAAGCAGTAAATGCGCTTAGAAGTATTTATTTTGGTATGTTTCAGCATTGGTTTCTCTTTTACTTCCCTTTAAATAGATTATCACAAATGGAATTATTATATTATTGGCTTCACTTTTATATTCATATTATTTATGAAATGACATTATTCTTAAGCACATGTTTTATTTTTGTCCCTAATTAAATGTAATCTCATTTTTATTAAGAAATATGTAATTAAATTTAGTTTTGAAAATTAAAATACAGTATCATTCAATACTTAAAATAAATAAATAAATGATATGAATTTATTATAAGAAGAGTTTGGTAATGGGAAATGAAACAAATATTAACAAATATTTTAGGTATAATTTGACTTGAAAAACACCAAATTTTTTCAAATTTATTTATAGTTTCGGTTTTATATTGAATTTTATGAAAACTAATATATGACTATATATATATATATATATATATATATAGAACACTATATTGCTTTTCTTTTTTGTATGTTTGTACCATTGATTAAGTAAAAGTTATTATAATATGGTAGTGCAAACCTTCATTCATTGTCTTTGAAATACATATTACAGTGTTAATTTTAAAAGTTATAATTTGGATGTTAATGTTAAAACAATATATCAGTATACATTATCTTGTGTTATTGAATCTAAATATTTTAATTTAACTCAAAGGAAAACATCTAACGCATGCGAATAACACACTTTCTCAATATTAAACTCATGCTAGTTTATCCTTAACAATCCTTAAAATGACTTTTGGGCTAGTTAATTGTGGTAATGTAGGACGAAAATGTAGTTAATCTGCTTTTCCATGCATTATTCTCAAATTTCCGTGATTTGCTGCATTTATTAACTTAATATTTCCTACTATGATTTTCGGAAAAGTAGATGAAATAGAATTTACGTAAGGAAACATTATACGACTACTTAAAATAGTAGCAATTCAAAGTGTTCCAGCAAGACTTACATTACCAAGCACTATACCATTTAAGGAAACTCCATTAATTTAAATAGTCCATTAGTTTACAATCAGGTAATTTGGTCTTATGACATTTAATGATCATGACAAAAGTTCATTTGTTTTGAATTGATTCCTTAAAGCTAACTCTTAAATAGTTCGATGCTATTTTAAAGTTAACTACTCTGCATAATAGCTTTTAAAAATTATCAGGCAGAGTAGTTACTAATAAAATAAGAATTAATAAATCAAAACTGCGTGTGCATTAATCGGAGCTGTGTGTGAAGGATGCACATTATCAATGTGAAAATCATGAAATTTTATAGATTAATGTTACATGCATAAGCTTAATGTTATTATCAATTTACATATATTGATTTGATTATAAATCAATAATTTTAATCAATCAAAATTAATGATAGCAATCGGAGTTTTCAGTCAGCTCATATAAAGTTATTTGTGGGAAAAATTCTCCTAGTTAAATAAAATTTTTTAATAAAATCTCAAATAAATATACTTATGAACATAATTATTTAAGTTGTGCAAAATGTTAAGTGCAAAATACTTTATTGTTTTGAAATAATCGAACACACATGCACACACTAATAAATTACTTTTTTCATTGTTCAAAAAATACACTTTTCTTTTGTGGTTGATAGAAATTTTTAAAAAGTTTAATCAATTTTTTAAACAAATATCAATTTTTAACAAAATTTTATTATTTAGCTATATTATTTTCATTTTAAAATCGTAAATACTATAGTAAAATTGACTTCTTTAACTTAATTAAGCAATTTATATCTCAATATGAATTTTAGAATAACAATTGCACTTTTCCACATTTCAACCTTTAACTTAAAAAAATAAAAACGACACTTTAATTTAAATTAGGATTGAATTCATTATTTTGCATTGACAGAAGTATATTAAGCTTTGTAGATTGCTTTTAATAATTAAATGCATCTTTTATATCATTTCAGTGAGAAAAATATTATTAATTCCTTTTATTCGTTTTATTTAAAGATAACTTTAACTAAATTCAGACACTCAATAAAATTTCAAAATTGTTAGAAGCTAAGGAAAAGGTTAGAGAACTTAATTCTGGTTAAGTATTAAAAATAAAATTTACAGTAAATTTAGGCAAATCACTTATGCCTACAATGATTCTGTTTTTAACTTTCTTTTTTCTTTGGAACAAAATATAAAAACTTCTGGAATAATTTCAAGTCTTAAAATTGAAAATAAAAATAAAAAATATATGATAATTAATATGACATCAGAATTAGGATAATTATTTACTTTTATACTGTTATTATACTTTCAGTGTATTGCCTAATGAAGAATTAACTACGCAATTATCTACTTGCCATATTTTTTTTCATATTTTTCTGAAAATATTTAATTTTTAATAAATGAAAAGGAATTCTTTGAAATTATATTAAGTTTTTTGATATATAAATGTAAGCTACTTTAAGTAACTAACGCAAAACTGTTTTACTAGGATCTCTTCGTGCTTTACTTTTTTTCCCCTTTGTTATCTTGCCTTAGAGATCTAAATGTTTTTCTAAAGTTACAAGGAAATGAAAAAAAATTAAAAGAAATATAAACAAAGAAGAAATCAATTGATAACCATAAAAAGGCATTTCTTTTCAAACAAAATCAGTCATAAATTAGTGGTGCAGTGAGTGGTTCTTCGCAATTGTGTACATAATGAATTGCATTTAGTATTGAAACACAAAAGGCATTGATTTAGCCTTAATGCTGAAAAGTTCTGTCTTGTTTTGTCTTAAAAAACAAAAATATATGAATTACTATAGGCTAGAAATTATTAAGTAAATTTATATCTGTATGACTTCCCAACTATATTCTGATGCTAAAATAATATTAAATATTTGATAAACTGTAACATTAGTAAAATATTCACAATTGTTCAACAGATCACTGTCTTTTATATGGAATTTCAAACATCTGATTTGAATGGCAGTTTTGCTCAAAAAGTCATTAAAAGACATTTTATAATTATTTGTAATACATAAATCCATGTTAAAATTTTTATTTGTATTTAAAATGGTTTTGAGTTTTGAAAACAAATACTTCTGCTTCAATTTTAAAAAAAATTCATATTGCTGAAAAAATAAAGTATAATATATCATAATTTTATTATCTTTCTTTAAAAATTAAAAATTACATATAGCTTGAATTGTGCGATTATTTTTTATCGCTCTCATATTTATTTTTAAAATTTAAAGAAAGTGTCTTTAAGTAATTAGAAATCAAACCTTGTATTCACAAACCATAACTCAAGAGAAATTTTTAATACCTTAAAAGCTTATGAAATCATTGCCTTTACAATTTTCTTCGCGTTTTAGAAGAAAACTTAAGATTTATGTCACTTTTTTTGGTGAGGATGTAACTCAAAATTTATAAATATACTTGTGTGCAGTATCAGAAATGTGCTTCCTTTTTAAGTATACATTCTTGCTAACATAATGTACTGTTATTAATAATAAGAAATATCATTAAAGTAAGGTTAAGGTAAATGGCTTAATCATAGTTTATAAAAAGCATTGAAGACAAGAGTTTGAAGTATTTATACAGTTATTCTAATGCCAAGGATTTTTAACCAATAAGGATTCAAAGTGTTTTGCAAATTGTTCCTTTAAAAGTAAAATTTCCATGCACATATAAAAATAATTTAATTCCGCAGCTTAAAAATATAACTAAAGAAATATTTTCTCTAAATTTGACAAACTTGAAAGTTTATTATAATAGAAATGAATTTATTTTTGGCATGCAAAATAACTATTTGTCACTTAGGTCTTTCAATGCAGTATTGCTCCTCTCAAATTTCTAATTTTTTTTTATCACGAAGAGAAGTTATTAGTATAACCAAAAAAATTGAAAAGTATTTGGGTGCTGATTTCACTTTTTTTAATTTTGCATTTGAGGCCAAATAGTTTTATACAAATATGAATACTTATAGCAATAAGGATATGTGATTTAAATTCATGTTTTCAGAATCAAAAAAGTAATTATTGAAAAAATAGCTGACGTGGTAAAAATAATTCTATCGTGTTCAATTTAAGATTTTATATTAACTTTAAACCAAAGGCAAAAACACATCTCAGCAGCCAAATTTATTTACAAACAATTGCATTTATTTATTTCTTTTAAAGTCTAACTTTAAGATTTCAATTGTCTTTAAATTAGATTTTACTCAAGATAAACTTATTAAAAAATATATCTTTATGAAATAAATAAATGCAAATTTCTATTTTAGATTTAAATTTTTTAGTTTATATTTATTTTAAATTATTTTATATGATTTAAGTTTATATTTCTAAAAGTGTATTAATAATAGTATATATGCATTTAAAAATATTTATGCACATTTTATAAATATACTCTTATGGTATTTATATATTAATGAGCTTCATAGACTCTTTAATCTAAGTATATCTTGAACAATATAATTCTGATTTACTGACAATTGGAGGATAAAAATATGTTCATTCATTTGTATTTAAAAAAAAAATTAAGTTAATTTTCATATACATACTATATAGGTTATATATATATATATATATATATATATATATATATATATATATATATATATATATATATATATATATATATATATATATATATATATATATATATATATATATATATATATATATATATATATATATATATATATATATATATATATATATATATATATATATATATATATATATATAACCTATATAGTGTAGTTTAAGTAATGTACTACCTAATGTTCATCACACTATCAAATGTTACATTTACTTATTTTATCATTTTATTTCCATTAAGTAAAAATCAAAAACGTATTATTAAAATACAAAATATTTAATGCATACAACAATGTTTTTCAATTAATATAAATATCATTTAAAACTAGTGAAAATGCAGATTGTTTTCTTAATTCTAATAAATAAATTACCTTCATTTATAATATTTTACTTTTTTGCTTAGAAAATATATTAATCTAGCGCGGTATACATACATACACACATATATATAGATATGTTTATACATATATATTACAAAATATACAAAGCAATAATTATAAAGTTTGAAATTGTAAAATATTAAATAAATTTGTTTTCATTTTAAGAGATTTTCAATTAAATTTGCTTTTTGGATGTCTATGGCAACAAAAATAACAATATGCGTTATTCATTTTATGGCAAGAAGTGCATGTTAACTTGTCTAGTGGTCAGCGTGCCTGACTACGGATAGGGAGGTCCTGGGTTCGAATTCCAGTTCAGGCATGGATATACTTTCTTTCTCTATCTATCCCGTCTTTTCCCTTTCCTTGTGTGAATGAGGTGTGAATGGTTGCCTACCCTATAAACGGGTCCCTATTTCATGTGTGTGTACTGAAGAAGTCGGGCTCCACACCAAATACTGTTCAGTTGAAAAATTGGAGCTGCGAACCTCATTTTGCCAGCTTGGCTTGCACACAAGAACAACAACATGGCAAGAAATAATTTTTTCATTAAGTTTAATTCGATAACAAATAATTGCTTAAATATTATTATTTTAATTAAAGCAAAAAAGATAATAAAAAAGATATAGTCATTTTTTTTTCAGTTAAATATTTAGAAAAACAAATGTAAAAATAACGCTTAAAAATTAAGGAAACAAAATTATATTACATTATTTTCTGTTTTAAGAACGCAGATATCATAAAAGATTATTATAAATTAACATTATTAAAGTGGATTTAATTGACAAAATTTTTAAATTTTATTACTAGAATATAAAATAAAATTTAATAACAGAATTTCTTACATATAAATAACAATTGTTTAAAAACTTTTAATAAATCAATTTTGAATATAGTGTACATTTTTTCTTTGACAATTTAAAGTCATGATAAAGGTGTAATCCAAGATCAATCTTTTCGAATATTAAGAATATTCATTTTACCTTTTGATAATACATAGTAATATTATGAAGTTAAAGTTACGCTGAGGTGAACATGCTTAAAAATGTTCATTTTACTGCGTCATTAGCTTTTCCTTAATTATCGGATTAACAATCATTATGGTGCTTTCATGAAAGCGTGAAAATATCGCCAGGCTTTCTAATTGCGATCGAACTTTCATTACGGTCACCAGAGGGCAGCTTTTGGCAACTCCATGCGTTAGTTATTGCAATTCAAATCACTTTCGAAGATAAAACCTTCATTTTTGGAGATTGGATGCCTAGGTTGAAGGATAACGACTCAATATATAGATAAAAATATTTCCCCCATATTTGTTTTAATAAGTACATGGAATCATGCTCTTCTGTACGTTTTATTCAACTTCTTCATTCCCTTTTTGATCTTCTATTAGCACATAGATCTTACTAAATTCTTGTGTACACAGAAATATTTAAAAATGTAATATGTATAAAAATATGCTTGTTTAACAATACTATGGTATGTTTAACTATAACTATAAGCATATTCTCAAGTTTTTTCTCACTGATGTTGGTAAATTTGTTCTTAAAGTCTCTATTTCTCATTCAATTCAGATAGATTTTTTCTCTCAATGGAAATGGAATTTTAGCAATAGATTAAAAGAAAATATAAAAAAATTAAAAATATCATAAATATATGTTAATATTTTAAAAAATGCATTAAAGAGCTTTCAAAACGTTTCATTATTATTTTTGTAGATACAGCATCGAAAAAGTTTGCATTTGTCTGCAAAAAAAGTTTACTTCCAACTATCAAATTAAAGAAAAAAATTATTATGATTTTATTCTGTTGTCAATGTGTCATGTGTGAACTAAGAAATTTCTAATTCACAAGACTATGGTAGCCAAGTGGTTAGGGCATCGGCCTTCGGTCCTGAAGGGTGGGGTTCAATTACCAATGACCCCATAAACCCACCGAGTACATGCTCTCTATATGCTTGTTAAAACCGTAGAATTGAAAGTCCTTTTGTTGGTCATCAAGTAGTTATCATGGGTGTAATGGTCTGGAGAAAATTCTTCCCCTTTCTCAAGGTCAAAATTAAGAGAATGGATCCTCTGGTTATGCTATCTATCAGAGAAGTATAGAGCAAAGTCTTATTTTCAGCTTCCTGTTGTTCTGGTAAAACGTATCCAACTGACTTAAATTCCTACAGTACAGGTAACAGCTTAGCAAAGTTGGCTTATCATAAGTAACAACAACACTAATGATTTTAATTTTAAGGAAAAACTATTTTTTCCAACATCAATATTTTTATTTAAACTTATAAAAATGTTAATTTCAATCAATTAAATATAATTTATGTTATTATTATTTGCATTAATTTTAATAGCATCAATAAACAAAAATAAATTAAAAATATTATAATTGATAATGATATTCCCATTAATTTTATTAAACACTCTTCCGCAGTAGAGCATTTTTTATAAGAATGAAGTAAAGAGTAGAATTCCAATAAAGCTTACAATTAGTCATTCAGTGTAAACATTAGGTTTACTCTTTGTGTATTTATCTGCAAGTTTGGAATTTGATATTTTTTGGGAACTATCAATTTCATATTTCAATTTGGCAAATATTAATTTGATATTTTAATTTGGTATCATGAATTTATTCATTATATTTATTCTCGTGTCATTATTTTCAATAAGAAAAATATGGTATTATTTCGGAATACGGCTAACTTTAGTCTGGAATACCCTCTGACGAAGCTTGCCAGGTTGGGGCTTCATTTCAATGATTTATTATTTTTTTAATTTTTCTTTTCATTCTGTGTATTTAAATGATTCAAATTTTGAATTTTAAATTTCATGCTTTAAATTTTCTTTGCTTATTGGTTAAGCATTCAATTTTTTTTTCATATATAAATGCTCTTGTCTATTCTCTTCAATATGTATATATATATATATATATATATATATATATATATATATATATAGAATTAATTTTGTTAATTTTGCACATTTTTATTATATTCATATTCTTCATTCCTTAATCTTCATTCCTTAAAGTTTCATAACTTAAAAAAATATTGCCAGGTATGCACATATTATTGCAAACGTTTTCAATATACACATATGAAAATTAGTAGAGTTTTTTTTTTAAAGACATTAAAATTATCGAACCTTATTTTATATCCACACTAAATTATCGTAATACACACTGTACCAAATGTAAATTACTTCGAAGAAATGAAAAAAATTGATTCGCATTTGGCGTTTAATAGTAATTACTTTCAGATATTAAAGAAAATACGTGATAAAAAGAACACAGAAAGCATTTAATGATAACTATGTTATTTTTCCAATATTCAGAGATAAAAATAGTTACATCAGAGTAAACAGTGTATTCTTCTGTTAGAAGTAAATAAAAAAGTTTATCAACAATATTTTATTTGCTTCTTTTTTATAATTGGGAACCAATATTTCAAAAATAGAAAAAAAATCTTGAAGCGAAGTGAGTTTAATTAAGATTATTTGTTCCATAAGTTTTGTATAATGAAAGATAATTTTCTATTTATGCAATAGTTAATTTTAACGAGCTATGAATACATTAAACTTAATACTTACGTGATTGCAGTTTATAAGAAAAGAGAAAGTTGAAATAACTTTCCCTTTTAAACAGCTGCTTATTATTACTATAAACGTTTATATAAAAAATAATGTTTCTCTTTCATGTTTCATAAAGCGTATCAATACAATTTCAGTTAAAACTTTTGTTGTATTTCTGATTAATGCTATAAAAAACAGTCTATTTTAATTTAACGTAATGTTTCGAGATAGCAACTATTAAATGTAGATCTGTGTGTGTTTTTACAATTAATCATTTTTCTTGTTACACAAATGTCTTAACCAGAAAACCGTTTAATGCATATAAGTTCTTTTAGAATATCAAAAGATATATCCAACAATTGACGAATAGTCATAGATGTAGCTGCTTCTTCACACAAAAATGTAAGAATTTTGCCAGAAGATTCCTGCTATGATCTATTGTAAGTCCCTGTAATCCATGGAAGATTTTGACTATCATCATAGAAAGTACGTGGGAAGACGTAAAGATGTGTAATTAAGGTTATTTATTTTGCTATTTTCATTATTTTTTTTTTTGCTCTCATATTCTTTCCGTGAAGGGTAAATGCAGTTTTCAATGTATCTTCTTTCATTTCTATTCTTTTGATGATAGATGATAAAGCTTTAGAAGTTGTCTATCGTACAGGGAGAACATCGTTAATGTCAACTCCAAGCATTTCATTCGGGGTCAATACTACCAAAAAGTAAATGAATGGAATTTTCTCCACTTTAATGATGGATTCTTGGTGGGGAAGCATTCGTGTGGAGAAAAAATGTTGGCGCTCGCTTGATAAGATTAAAGTGTAATTAATTCGAAGCGATGTCTCACATGGAGTTGCAGCATGATATTATTGAATCAATATTTATAATTTTTAACAGTAAAAAGCTATATATATCATATTTTCTTTACTGATTAATGCTTTACCAAGATACTTTTCTGCGATTTTTTAGAACTTACTTAGGATTTTATAATTTAAAAATAAGATTTTGCTACATCAGAAAGTTTATATCTTTTATTTTCACAAAGCTTACATTTAAATTATGCAATTACAATTAGTCTATTTTTTACTCATAAAATATTATTATTTTAGTGAATGCGATTGTTGTATAATTTTATATCCGGAAAATTGACTTTGGAAAATTGTTGTAAGCTCAAAAGTATTAAAATGTAATTCAGTAGTTAATAATAATACAGTTTAGAGTGTGACATTAATTTTAAATGATTTTCTCAAGACTTATTCAAACAGTTAGAGTGATGTTTATGATGACCTGATATACGTGAGAGAGAGAGAAACGCTTTCGACAATGTCAAAACCAAACAACTGTATTCATAGAAAGGAAACTAATCTTCCTATTTAAAATTTTGTTAATAATAAACTGAACACTTTTGAATAAGAAAATTGATTCATATACAAATATAAGTATAGTAATTTATGTATTATGATTTAATGCATAAAATGAATTGGAAAATAAAGTTTGATATTATTTCTGTATTTAAAATATTAATTCTTTTTCCTCTTATATATTTTCTGTTATATTTCTTTCACTCCAAAAATTTAAGAATAACTTTCATCAGATTTATTTTAGAAATAATTTTACAAACTTGTTTAAAAGTCAATAAAAATAAAAAAATAATACGTATTATAAATATTTTCCGTTTTTACAAAAATCAATTTCAGTTAAAGATAAATATTTATAATTTCCTAGTAACTAATCCGTGAATTTGGATGTAGTTGTTTTTTTGTGTGAATCAGCATTATATTTTGGTTTTCTTAAATATTTTTTTATTTTCTGAATTATAGAAAGAAAGAACCGTCTTTATTACAAATTTGAATGTATATTATCGAAACAATCACATAAATTATATTATATATTCAAAAATATAATAATTTACAAAATATAATTTGCCAAATGCAATGAAATGGGTATTATTACGGAAATAATTTAAGCGAATAAAAGTTTTCTGTTTAAGATTACCAACCACATGAAGAAAAATTACATTACTGTATACCAAAAATTATGCTGATCTGTTTTGATTTTAATGATAGCTCTGGAGAATGTAAAACAAAATATAATATAATGATTTATGATATTATGTAGAATTAAAACAATTATATTTTGCTACGTCTGGAAATAGACATAAAATTCGCTTATTTGTCTATCATTTAATGATGCTGCATTAGGATATTAATATATTAGCCCAAATAAGAGAAGATAACCACACACACACTGTATATATATATATACATATACATACATACATACATATATATACATATATATATACATACATACATACATATATATATACATATATAATATATATATAATATATATATATATATATATATATATATATATATATATAAATGCACAACATCCTTTAGTATTTCAGAATGATTTGTTAATATATATTCGCAGTGAGCTAATTTTTGTTAAAAACTGTTTGTTGTACATGAAAACGATTGTGTATGTAAAACTGTCAAAAGGCCATTTTTTTTATCCATCTAATATGACTACTCAATCTCTTATGTACATTGAAATAAAATAGGGAACACTGATTTAGTATTTTGAAAACATGGATTTAAAATTTTAATTATATTTGAAATTCCATTCTTTTAAAATATGTAATTTGTTTATTTTAGAAAATAATTTTTATTTAATGACAGTCTCTAAAACATACATATACGCTATACATCCTTAGGATCATAGTTATCAAATACTTAGGAATATTATACGTCTTTATTTACAGTAATGTTGCTCCTTTTATTTAGGTTACTAAATATTTATAAAAAATGCTTTTCATTGATTTACGAACAACTAATTATTTTCACTCTTTGCACTTTAAATATATAGGAATACCATAAAGATTTGAAATTAATTCATTACAGTCAACATCTTATCGTTAACTGCACTTTTACTATTTCAGTTTATTTATTTTTTTAAAATTTTTCTGTCATTAAATTTGCAAAACCATAAAGAAAAGCATATAAGAGCGGTATTTAGTGTAGATAAATAATACATTATGAAGGCACAATTAAAAAATTCCCAAGAAATGTAAAGGTTTACCCGAGTGGAATAAGCATTTCTCATCCCTGACAGCTCATGCATTTCCATTAATGAGAGTTCTGCGTTGCGTTAGGAGCTAGATTCGACTCATTCCATACTGCAACGCAGAACTCTCATCCCAAATTCTCAACTCATACTCTCATTCTGTACTATCAACTCATATTCTTATTCAATACTCTCATTCTATACACTCGACACATGCTTCAATTTCATACCCTCAACACATACTCTCATTTCGTACCGCAGTATGGAATAAGATGTGTATCTCAGTTCATACAGCTTCTAACTCATACTACAAATAATCAACAGATATAACTAGAGACAGATAATAGGCCAATCTGTTAACAACCCATGACCAGATGATTTTAATAAATGAGAGGTCTAGAGACTATGCTGTCACAAGAAAAATCTAATGAACTCTTCATCAAAACATCTAAGAGCACGATGTATACCCGTGTTTTTGTATTATTTTGATGAAATTTTCTCTCAGCTTTCGGAAATAGGTCACAGCCACAAGTCTTGAGATACCAAAAATTATACTGATATCCATAAAAATTACCTTTAATTTGAACTGAAGATATGCTTGTCATGAATAAAATGATTTTCCATGACATCACATCGATTGCAATACTTCTATGACGAAATGAAAGGAAACTAGATAACGAGAGTCCTTCAAGAAACATTGAGACATGTTTTTGTTCCCTAGAATATTGGTACACGGTATTGTGAAGAACACGGCCTTTAAAAAGTGAGTATTGAATGAGTAATGCAGTGCATAACCTTTCTTTTATGCATTCTATCAGATGTCGTTTGTTCTCACTACGTCATGAACATGCATTGAAATGATAATTATTTGCCTAATTGAACATAAAATTCCTTTCATACGATTCCTGAGACCATTCTTTATTCATATCTTAAATTTTAATAGACAGCAATATAAATATTCATATTTGTGAAAGTAAAACCATTGACAATATCATACTTTTTGATAAAATTGCAAAAATAGCAAAAATAACTAATAAAATTAATTAATTTAATTTAATTTTTTAAAGTTAATATTAAGTTTTGTTTCTTAAAATATTTTGTCACAAGTCTTTCCGTTTCTTAATCCATGTTTTTTTTTCCAAAGTTGATTTGCTATTTTAAGAACAAAAATATGAGTAATTTTGTGTGTTTACAAACTCAAATGTAGATAAGTTAAAAGACTGCACTACAAACATTATCCCATTAAATGTGAAATAAAGAAGCTGTATTAAATAAAGAGTAAAAATGTGAAATTAATGAGATTAGATTTCAGTATTAAATAGATATTTATCATTTAAAATGCTTAAACATGAAAAATTGGGAAATTTCAACTAAGAATAGATAATTTCCTCTTAAAGTAATTCAAAGAATTTCTGTTTTCAATTTAATTTAGGTTATAATTTTGCTTCTTGTCAAAAGGTATACATGTGTGTGTATAAGTATAATGATAATATAAACAAAATGATATCCTAATTCTTAAAGTTTATTTTCTAGCTCTAATATAATATAAATACATAAATAAAAGGGAGAAAATATAAATAATTCATTTTATTTTCATTATTTATAAGTGTATGAATATCATTTTTGTGATTTAAAAAACAATTTTGAGAAGTCAACAAATATATTGCTGTAAATAAAGGTATTTATGACAATCTAAAATAGCGTAAATGTTTTAGCATGAGTGTGTCTCAACGAGATTCTAAATTAGATTAAAATTGGTACACATAATTATTTTTGTTCTCAATGAAAAATTGTTATTTCCACTATTATCAAAATAGTTACCTAATTTTTCATAAATTATTCACATTTACTCTTTTTCAAGAACTTTTGTATTAGCAATTATTCAAACAGTTTGGTATTTAAATTAATTTTATTCAAAGAAATTTATCAAAAAATATGAAGAATTATATATGGACAATATTGTGTACATGCATACTAAGGCGAGGAAATATATCAAAATTGTTAATAATGCGTAGTCTCCTTAAATTTAAATTATGAGACATAAACATGATTAAGAAACATGAAAATATAATTTTGTCAATGCAATGTAAAAATGAAATTGTTGCTTAGAAGAAATATTTTTATTTAAATAATTTATAATATAAGTAATATTTTTAATTAAATTCTTTAACTTTAATCTTCTTAAATTCACCGGAATCATTCTGTCAACAATACCATAATTTTCTTAATTTCCTTACCATGTATGTTAATTGGTAAAATTTTGAATGTACTGATCAATTTATCAATTCAATCATATATTAATACATTAGACATTTTACCAATTAACATGTATGGTAAGTAAATGTTGTCATTGTTGATAGAATGATTCACCAAAAATATACAGTTAACCATGCGTATTATTTATAGTCTTTAAATAATATTGAATCATTTTGACAATTTAACTTTATAATTTAAATTGAAAATCTTACAATATTATAAAATACAAAGTTTTCCCTTTTTATAAACGTAACACACACAACTGGATTGATTAATTATTTTTTCTCAGTCTATTTTTTTTAAAAAATATAATATTTCATAAAGTATATGAGTTCGTCTTAGTTAATTATATAAGGTACATTTCTTTCCTTATGTTGAATATCCATTATTATGTCCTAAAAGATGTCTCTTTTTCTAAATTGATCTTAGTCAATTCTAGGCTAATGATACTTATAAAATTCACTTTAAAATTTTTAGACCTTTTGA
The DNA here is from genome assembly GCA_030067965.1 of Latrodectus elegans. Lineage (NCBI taxonomy): Eukaryota > Metazoa > Arthropoda > Arachnida > Araneae > Theridiidae > Latrodectus > Latrodectus elegans. The sequence goes on from CM057811.1 coordinate 76,101,945, forward strand.
TAGATTATTGTTCTCTCCCTATTTCGAAAGTACTTTATTTTGTGAAGCCCCATACTAGATCATCACTTTTTAGGCTAAACTAGTGGCTCATTAGAACCCATTTCCGGAACTCTCGTCTCGTCATTAGTTTCCGGAAGTGGCTGGACAGTTTCCGTCCTTTGCTAATTGGTTGCCCAGACTCAATGCGGAAGTAATTCTTCCATGTTAGTAACAGTTCTTTCCGCTTTCATCGTTTCTACTCTATTACAAGGTGATGATTGCAAGAGAATGAAGGTTGACTGGATTTGAACTATTTTTGCAGAACTGTCAAGCACTTTTATTATTTTTTTTATAAAGTGAGCTTTACTTTACGGAAAGAACAAGAAAGCGAACATCTGCTAAAATGGAAATATTGCATAAAATTATGAAAGTATATTTCAATGCTCACTGCATTTTTAAAATGCGGATAGTTTTTTTCCATAAATTTCATTTTCTTACCTTTTTAAAACTATTGTCTTTTAGAGCTTCTGCAACTTCTGAAGAGATTTCACAATACAAGAATACATTTAAATACAAGAAACTTTCGCATTTTAGATCAAGAGTCATAACGTTAGCATCATCATTGTAAATAATTGTTAAAAGACAATTTGGTTATGTGATACGCTTGACAGCTACGAAGCAATTCGGAATGGTGATGAAATTAATATTTTCAAACACACTTACCAAATAAAATAAAATACAATTTTTATATTTGAAAATAATATTAAGGTGTATTTCTTCTTTAATTTAAGACAGTTTCACAGGCAAATAGGAAATAAAGATTTGCTAATATAAATGTTATTTTTCATACATACTTTCATTATATCCGCTAAAATTTCAGTTAACATTTAGTAATAAATTTAGCCAATAATCTTTCTTCATTGTATCAGTTTTAGTATTTCATGAAAAATGTGAATATTTAAAAGTTTAATAAATTATTTATCCATGAACAACGAAACAGTTGAAGTCGTATTGTTGACATATTAAAATCTGGCGCTTATCTTTAAATTTAGCTTATATTTTGGGTATAAAAATAATATAAAAATGTCCCCCGATCAAAACAACCTTTAAATTAGTTTAGACTAAAAAAAATGATATAGAATAGTTCTATATTTATTTTTCCTCTGGCTATTAGGATTTCTATCTTTCCTCACTGTTTATATAGTAGGGTCCTTAATATGTGTGCCATCACAGTCCCAAATGTTGGTCTGTCATCACAATTATAGAAGCTGAAACCAAGTAGAAGATTCCCAGATTTCGATTGTCAACCCCATCGTTTTTATCCATTCAAGAGATTTCATTCGGCTAATAAATTACACTGCATACTTTGACAAAAACGTTTGCTGTTAATGTTTACACTAAATTTAATTGATTAAATTTTGAATATATTTTGAGAAGTTTTTTAAATTTTATAATAAAGTATATTTTAATACTTTTGTATTTATGATTTAAAGATTATTTATTCATTTAATATCAAAATATCTTCTTTAAGGTACCCATACACGTTGAGAACGTCAATTTCCACCAAAAATGATAAATAAATTTTATTCTTTCGTTAAATTAGGAAATTAAATAGCTTTCTAAAACAGGTTTGCTTTTGTCTCTACATTTATTAGATTCCGAGATATAACATATTTCGTAAAGATTAGGAGACCAAAAGTGGACATATTTAAAGAACCGGAAGTGGGCGTTTAGTTAAAAATTAGTTTAAACAGTGTTTAATTTTGAAATATAAATTTAGTAAGCTTTTAAAAGATACATAAAATAATTACTGTTCTGGAAATAAATCAGAAAATCAAATTAAAAAATTAATCACCAAATATGATAATTTTATTATAAAGACACAATACTATAATCTTTAAATGCAATTTTCTCAGAACTGACTTTTGCCTATAATTTGTACGCTTCAAAAATGATAACTCAAAATATTTTTATAATATCACTATGAAATTTCATGAGCTTGATCTGAATTTTGTTTTCTACAAAATGTACTAAAATAATTTTAATCATTTAAATATTTCCCAAATTAAAACCTGTAATTTGAATAATGGCATAGAAAATTTGGCTAAAATTTCAGTATAAATATTCATATGGCTATACTCATTTTATATTTTAACGAGAACTTAAAATTTTAGTATATGCTCTAGATAACAACATATAGATTATTTGAGATTATTTTTTTTCAAATATGTTTAATTGTTTTTGATGTAGCATTTTTTAAATTTTAAAAAAATGCTTAAAATTGTATACATATTTAACATTTCTAAAGAATAATATTGGAAAATGTCAAATTTTAGTAGCTCAGTATTAATGTTTTCTAAAGTAAAATAAAAAAAATCGTTACAATGTATATATCAGAGAGAGAGAGTGTATTTAAAAAGAGTGCTCTAAACGTGTTCTTGTACCTTAAACTACTGTACAAATAATAAGTTTAAATAAATAATTTTTAATCTTATAAATTTTTATTTAATTCTTTTCCAAAAATCATAACAAAGATAATTATTTTCTTTTAACAATACTTCAAATAAAGTTACGTTATTGTGGGAAACACAGTTTAGTTAGACTTTAAATTATATTTTCATAAAATATAATAAATAACAACTTTACGGCATATTTTATTCTAATTGAGAAAGATTCAAATGAATGCCTATTGAATTTTAAAATATCTAAATTTTTATTATTGATATAAAATAAAAATAAATGCTTTTTAAACACATGATTTAATAAATATTTCAAAAGTACTATTTTAAAAATTGTAGTTCAACAGTTGTAAAAAACAGTAAAAAAATAGGAAAATACATATAAGTATAAAGTCATTAAAATTTTAAATGTGAATATCTATAAAAAATAGCTTTAATTATTTATTAAGTTACCTCTAATATATGTAAACATAAGATTCGTCATCTACTTTCGAGTTGGTATACAGTTTTGGTGTAATCTTGATGTCTTGATCTTGAGTTATGTATGACCAGTAACGAGACAAGTGGTTAAACAGAGAACTAAACTCAGTATCTAGGTTCTTTACACAATTTAGGACAGCTCAAGTCACACATTTACCCAAATTTTCATCAAACATTACTTCCCATTAAAATCTCTTGTCTTATTTAAACGATTCATCTTTTTCCTATTGGCTGAATCTAATTATTTTTCCATGCAAAATATCTTCTGTGAATTTATTTTGTTATGCCACAGGTATATGCCATATAAAAAACAAATATAAAATTTCCATTATTACGTACTCAAAAAACATAATATCATTATCAAATTTGGAACAATTTTTTTTCCTTCTAAGCGTGATTCAGACTTTTAAACAGATAATAAACATTTGATGGTAGTGTTTTTTTTATTTAGAAAAATCAAGAACATTATTTAAATTTTGATTTTCAATTAATGTTCACTGAATTGCTTTATTTGCAATGATGTTAATTTTAGTGCTGAAAAGATTTTAACAATTATTAAGAACCATACTAAATATATCACACTTATTACAATATTTTCTATATCAAATATTTTTGGTTGAAAATTTTTTAAAGGTAAATCTTTAGTAGTAATACTAGCTTTACTCGTAAAGAAGTTATAAGAAAATTGCATCAAAACGAAGATTTCCATGATCTTTACGACTTAACGTTCTTAGTGAAGATTTTTTTCAATCTGAAACTCTAAGTTGTTGGATACATCTCTCTATCAAAATCTTATTTACACCAACTGTAATAAAAAAAAAACATGATTTCAAAAACACTAAATATTATCATTGAAGAAAATTTTCAAACAATACTTCTATTTAATAAACCAAAAGTCAACTGCAGAAGCATTATTATATGATAAAACTGCATTGATTGCGAAGAATAATTTTAAGAGAATTAAAAATTTCATTTCCCATCATTATATTTAAAAAACATTTTCTGTAAATAATTTGCCTATAAAAAATTTAAAACATATTATTTATGTGTTTTATTTATCTATATACACAAGGTAATTCAAAATTGGTCTTAACAAATTAAAAGGTTTTAAGCCTCTTGTTCAGATAGGAAATAACATAAGGTCGATTCCACTCTAAAAGTCAGAAAAAAATGGTAGAAATGCATCAAACATGAACAAAGGATGTCTATGATAGAGGTGGATTACGCGAATTTCCAGGCGTCGCTCACCAGGTCACAAACTGTTCTTCAGAGAGCAATTAAAATATTTAGTTTATGAGCGAAATACAGAGTTTATGTTTGTAAGCTGAGCTGTGAATAACTTGTGGCGAGAACCATTGTAAAGTAAAGTAAACACCTCGCTATTTCCCTTTCCGAGCTATTTTGCATGTTCAAGTTAGAACTCCGATATACATCGGATGACTCTCACAGACTGGAGAATGTATGAGCATATTTTTTTTCATCTAATGGCTATTCTACATGGGTACTATCACCCCTTTTTTTTAAAATGAATTTACAATTCCAGCATGCTTATAAATTATATGTACAGTATGCATTTTAACTAGAATCTTATAATTGTTTTTAGCATCATTTTTAATAATTGTTGCAATAGATATGCATTATTAGGATAATTAAGGAAATATACATTGTGCGCGCGCGCTTGGTTTAAATAGTTTGCGATACTTGAATAAAGTATTTTACACAAAGCTGTGGATATGATCTATTATTAAATTAAAGATGTACGATTAAAATATTCCTCATTAAATTTAACAATAAATCATACCAAGTATAATATAAGATTATCTAAATCAAAAAGAAATGAAAGGTATATGATACATTTTTAGTGATATAATAATTATATGAAATTACTTATCTATAAATATGGTTTCATCTGTTACAACAAAACCACAAAAATGGATAGAATATCATATTTCTGATTTTTCTTCCACCGAGAGTACCGTATATATATATATATATATATATATATATATAGATATATATATATATATATATATATATATATATATATATATATATATATATATAGTTGCATCAAAGCAAAGAAACTTATAAAAAACTTATTCATCTTTTTCCATTCAAGAATATTCAGCTGCCCTTCGGGAATTTTCCTACATTTTACTTTTCCTTCAGGTTTATGCAAACGCAAGTGCATTTCAAACTTCGTTTCACAGGTAGAACCACTAATGCATTATGCTTTCTGCGAAACCACTTAGGATTTACGACAAATGGTTAAGGCTTAAAGGAGTGCGTGTTGTGAATAAAAATGTTTTCGATCGCATTGGAAATGAACAATATATATATATATATATATATATATATATATATATATATATATATGTATAGGGATAGATAGATTTAATATTGATAAATTGTCATAGAAATATACTCATTATTGTTTTAGACGATCTTAAATGAATTGAAATTAGTATTTTTTTTAAACAAAATAATTTTTTTCTTTATCTTTGAGTAATTCTAATAACACGTTTATTGAAAAAAAAGGCCCAATAGAAATTTCAAATTACACCAAAGCTTTAAAAAAGCAGTTTCATTTATTTCTTTTAACAACATAATCCTAATTTATTTACAGGTTTGCAATGCGTCAAAAGTAATAATACCCCAAAAAAAGTCTGAAAATATATTTCAGTGATTTCTATGCAAATTTTGTTCAGAAAATTGTACAATATCTTAAAAATATTAACATTTAAAAATGCTATTTTTATAAATCATTATCAATCGTACAAATTAAAAAAATATGTTTTGAGTTAGATAATATTATTATTCATAATTGTTTGAGAAAAAATTATAAATAATCTTTAAAAAATTCAAAATTTTTTTAAACTTAAAATTGATTTAGGTAGAAATAAAATTCATAGATTTTCTATCTTGTCTCACATGAAACTCAAACTTTCTCTTCAAATAATTGAAGGTGGATTTGCATCTATTTCAAAATAAATTGTTTACACTATAAGTTTGTTAGTCTGTATGTATGTTACATAATTTTAAGTTATTTTAATTCTTGAAATATGTATATTTCAATTTATTTTCATTTGAAAACTATTCTGCATGAACAGTACTTTAAAATTTAGGGCCATTTGAGTTCCTGATTTTTATCTCATAAATGAGATTAAATTCAAATTATTGTTAATAGAATGTGGAATTAACTTTATAAAATAAATGAATAAGAAATTATGTCATCTTAAGGGTTATAAATATAAACTTAATAAATTACATAATTAAACAACATTCTTCAATGTACTCTCAAGCTAATGATATGAAATTGTTAGTGTCGGAAAATAATGCAATTAACGTAATTGTCCTTAATCAAAAAGAGAACACAATAAGATTTTCTTCAGTAATTACAAAAAAGAAAAGAGATTTATGGGGATTGGATGGAAAATTAAGCAATCACACAGCAATCAAGTTAATTGGCTTAGGCACCGCTAAATTAACGTGATTACAAGAAGATGTAAGGTGGCGAATTAATACAGAGGTTTAAGGACCCGATTTTCTCCGAAAAGTGAATGTCGGCAACCTAAGTGCTGCATTATTGGTAACTTAAGAGTTTAAGATAGTGTTCCAGCTTAATGGATGATGTCGTTTAGTGTTAAACAGCTGAGCATTTTCAATCTTGGTTCGCACAGGTGGTCAAATTAGCATAGTACCACCCCTACAAGAATATAATTACATGAAAAGCATTCGCGTTTTGTTCTAGGAGCAATACCACAAATTATAAATATTAACATTTAGGTCAAGAGTTTATTAATGATTCCGTTAGCATAACTTTTATTACAATTTACTCAATAATATTCTGCTTCCGTTTATTGCTAAATATAATCCGTATTTTAAAGAGTGTGTTAAAGCGAATAAAGTAACGAGTTACGCTTATGAGAATTTCTCTTTCATTTAATTTGTGAGAAAATTCAGGTGTTTATTGATTGTTGAATCTGAATATCAATTACTAATTTTAGTTTAAAATAAAACTTTAGAGACTAGAAGTTGATAAAAATATCTTTTTTATTTACATTCATTTCAAAATTCTGATATTATTTATTCATATTATTAATGAATAGAACTTGATAATATTATTCAAAAATACTCAGCAGTGTTGGAATAAGTAATTATTTAAATTTATCGAAACAATTGAAATAAATATAAAACTTTTGGATAAAAAGGAAAAGATATTTCAAGCATAAATGGTTTTATATACTAGGTGCATTTTCTTTTTGGTTATCTATATTTATTTATCCATCGGTGTATGTATGTATGTATGTATATATGCATATATATATATATATATATATATATATATATATGTCTGTGTGTGTGTGTGTGTGTTTGTGTGTGTGTGTGTATATATATGTGTGTGTGTATATATGTGTGTGTGTGTGTGTGCGTGCGTGTGAGTCATTTCTCTAATTGATTTAAGGCAAATTGATTTCTCCATTGTCAAACAGCTTTATTTTGTGTACAACATAGCAGCAATATTATGGGGAGAGTTCAGAAACAGAATGACAGTATCAGGATATTCTGGAAATTAAAGACAGTGACCGCCGGATAGCTACGTTAACGTGTAGTGATAGAAATCTGGTCCTACACAGCTATACAGTTTCTTTTACAGAGAGTCTATTCAGTTAGATGCATATTAATCTCCTGTGTTACAAGTGCACCAATCTCTACATCGTCAGTTCATCAATATCAGTCCTACTATATATGTATCATAATCTTCAATACTGATATACTTCATTCACTGGATTATGCGCCAAATATTTCAGTAACTAATTACATGGATTTCAGGAATGTAAATAAGAAATATGGAATGCTCTTTTCAGGATTTACACATAATATCTATTTGTTTCCACCCCTTAGTGTATAGTGACACTAAATATAGCACGTTTTGGATAAGCTAAATACTTAATTTGTGATAGCTAACATTAATTCTGTACTTTGGAGAATTAATCTTACATTTGAATTCTTGGAAGCTTATGCATTAAATTTTCATTTAATTCTGATATATTATTCAATGCATTTCAGTTTTATATTCATGATTCTTTCCATATTTTTTGCATTGCAGAAACTTCTTTGAGCATAACTATGCTTGGTTATTCTTTTATTAAATCAATTATTTCTATTGGGATTGTGTATTTCTGTTAATGTCATTATCTCAAAAAATTTGAAATTTCAATTTACCTATGCTTTAAGAGATTAATATCTTTAAAAAATAAATCTTTATCATCATTTTATAAAATGATAAATAGTCATTTTTAGCTAAAAAAAATAAATAGATTATGGTTCCCTCGGGAGCTTATAACACCTTCTGTGATTCGCTCTCTGGGTGGTGGATAAGGGAATGTCTCCATTGGATTTTAATTTGGTGATTAAAATACCTCCCGTGTACCAACATTCAGAAGTACAACCTTTCGGGTCCTGGAAACCATTTTTCATCAAGCGTCAATCAAGCCTATACAGTGGAAGCCTGCACATGTAGAAATTAATGGCAATGCAGAAGCTGATGAACTGGCTAAAGAGGTAAGAGACAAAGACAACGGTATCACCAAAAGCCATATTACACACTAAGACACAAAAGCCATTACCCGTTACCGACTTAAAGAGAAAATTATTAAGGTTATTCAACTTATGGCAGGTGTGTACTGAGGAAATTAGAATCCACACTAAAATATGGTTTAGTTGGAAAAGTGGAGCAGCGCACTCTTTTATGCCAGCCTAACTGTCACAAGATAACCACAACAACAAACACGTGAGGTAGATTCCAACAGAGAAATCGCAAATTCAGTTACATGATGGAAAACATGTATCTTTGGTGCTATGAATATAATTGTTGACTATACAAGGACATATGTAGAATGTGGAAATTTTCCTGATGAAGAAGTCTCTCCAAACCGTATTTTCGATTATCCAACAATACTAGCATCTCTCCAGAACATTAAAGAATACAATTTTGATGGCGATCTATATACAAAGAACATAGTGAAGCTGCTAAAACCCACATTGGCAGTCACGGGTGCACTTCCTGGACACAACACCAACCTACCAGATTACAGTTAGTTTAAATTAGAAAACCTTTTGTATTATCATGACAATTTAACATGTTTATATGATACTCGTATTATATTTTATGCAAATACTAAATTCTAAATTGCGGAGCGAAAATTGTTAAAAATGTATGTTTTAAAAGTAAAAATGTACGAAAGTCATTGATTAAAATTGCAAATAGTATAAAATAAAGTTATAAATATTTTGGCCCGACGTGCATGAAATAGCTTAATTTTCCTTGTTTAATAGTCACTTTTGAAATGGGCATATAGCAATTCTTATAAAATATAATATTTTTTGTAAGAATTGTGATTACAAAATGTAATAATTCAATACAATATATTCAAACAATAAACCGTTTACCTTAATTTAGAACTGCCAATTCATCTATGCATCTGCTTAACATTATGAAGAGTGTTGCGTGTTTGCTTTTTACCTTCAAATCTATTATATATAATCTTCTTAGCTTTCTCCTTTGTAAAACATGCCTCTTTTCCTTATACAAGGATGTGATTTTCCATAAAACTATTCTCATTGGTTGTTAATTTGTCGTTAATGTTGTTGCCGTTGCTAATCCCAAATGCTCCAATTCAAACACTAGACCAACTCCACAAGTATACAAACTACCAACAGCCAGAAAATCCAAAAGCATAAGGGCTTTAAAAAAGCCTCTTACAAGTCAAAATTCATGCAGCTCAAGCTATGTTCAGGTGACGCCTTTTCAGTTTTACGTTTTCTGCACAGACTAAAAGTCTTTGACCCTTGGGCTGGATTCATGATAAAGGTAAAAAAAATACAGTTTCGATAGTCCGCAGAGACCTGAAGCACCATAGAAAAGCTAATAATAGAAATCTGAATTTTATCCGAAGAATGCCTGTGAGCTTTAACTGGGCATAATGGTAGCTTAACTGACCTTCACGTATTGAGTGACCTTGCCAGGAACTATGTTCGCACCGTATTTTGCGCATCACACCTAATGTCATCCCCTCAGTACATCGAGTTGTTAATTATTAGAATAACATTCAAAAAGTGTTAAATTACAACATTAATATATGTAGATACGAATTTTGGATAATAGGATTCAGTAGTAAGCATTTTCTTTCTATTTTCAAAGCATATGTAGAGCTTACAATTTACTTAATCTAATATACGACAAATACTTTTCAAGTGTCTAAGACCGCTCGCTGATAGGGGGTGAATGATTCAATAAGAGTTTGCATGTCATGCCTTTAGCTCAAGTATTCATAAAATTTTGGAATTCCCTTTAAATTGTATATCTCGATAAAATGTGATTAAAAAGTAAGCACAAGAAACTAAACTAAATTAAATTAAAAACAATGTTAATGTAACATAAAATCTATTGATTTTTTGCTTTTGTTTCAGTAAAATCTTAAAGTTAACCACACTTATTAAAGTAGAAATATTTAAATACTTTATTCATTTAAGAAATTATTTATAAATTAACTTTAAAAATTAATTTCATGTATGAAATTTAAAATACTGGAATTGTACTATAAATCATGCCATAAGTATATAAAAAATTTTTTCTATTAAAATTCTATTTTCCATCAATTCTATGCTAGTATATTTTCTTGGTTTTAATTACTAAATGGTCAAAAAATTTTAACTTTTCTTACATTAATACTCAATCACGTGAAAGCAAGTGCCTCTTCAATTATTTTCAAATCACTTACCATTTACAGTTTTGCCTTTAATGAACCAAGTGCCTCAATCATTGGTGCATTAGAATTTTTTCTTGAGTGAACAAAAATAAAAAATAAAAAAATCTTGAATTCTTACCTCGTTTTGTCGAATTTTCTTTCGCATGTCACCTCTTACACTTAAGAATGTAATGACTTGATATTTCTTTCGAAACAGCGATTTTTTATTCGTAATTTCCTTTTAAAGCCGTCGAATGTTGGCGGCACTGATCGTCATTTGATGAGGTCCAAAAAGTCGCCCAAAACAGCCGGCAGGTTGGATATGATGGATGGTAAACGAGCTGTCACTTTCGTAAAAGGAACGAGTCAATAATGTAATAGAAACTTATAAAAATTCAAATTGAAAAAAAAAACATCTTATTGATCGAAAGTGAATTTTTATTTTTATTTTTTAAGCAGTATATTGAAAAAGTGGGAATATCAATACACCAATTCATTGTATGTGAAACAATTCTCAATTTTTTGTAAATATAATAACCCAAATAAAAAGTTTATTAATATAATTTTAAGCACCACTTTTATAAGCTTTTCTATAGTTCAAATGGTATAAATGTGTATTCTTAATATTATCTCTAAAGGATTCAATTTCTTAGTCTAGTAACAAGCTATACACTGCAAAATTATTTATACCTTTATTCCGTCAAATGTTTTAGTTGTAATTTATGAGTGCCTTTCTTACTTTACAATACGCATTATGATATATGAATATACGTGAACATCAAGAATTTATTTATTTTTAGGATTGTACTCTGAATATTTTAATAAACTATATTCATTAAATGAAATTTACAAAACATATACGTACTTACATTTATACTACCTTTTCATATATTTGTATTTCAGATAAGAAAAAAAATATTTAAATAAAAAGTACTAAACCATTAATAATTATTTATTTCATTGATATTTTATTATTTTATCACGATACAGACAGATTTAAACAAGGATCAAATATTTAATTAAAATGTGTAAAAGAAAATTACAAAAAAAAAAGATCTATCAGTTATAAAAAATATTTGCCAGTAACAAAATATTTAAATGTAATAAAAACTAATGTTAGATATATTAAAATTTGATAAAATTTATCATAAAATATTTTATATATTATTTTAAATGTTAAGGGAACATACGCTTTTAAAGGAATTAAAACTCGTAAATTATGTTATAGAAACTGACTACTGTAAAAATGTGTTGTAGTCAGTAAAATGTATGAAGTCAGTAACGGTTGCATATTTTTATACTTAAAATTAAAACACTGCTTTGCAGTTATGCATTTAATTAAATGATAATGTTTTCCTAAATTGCGATTTTAAGGATTTTTTTATTCTATATTACAGCTATAATATCACATAATACATTGATTTATCAAGAATCATTCTTTGAAAAATGTACCAGTATGTAAGTAGTTTAATGAACATAGTTTTTTTAAAATATACATTTATTTATTTTTCATTTAATGCAAAATATCTGAAATCCATAAATTATGTTATATATATTTCTTAAAAATCGTGCTACAAACTTTATTAACATTTAGACCTAAATATATAAACATGCTGTTTTTTTATAAATTAATAAATTTAATTATTACATAATGTAAGGAATAAACTGCTTGTATACTTCTGAATAACAATAAAAATTGAATATTTTTTAAATATTGTGGAATATATGGTAAGATTTTTAAACACTGTAACATTAATCTAATTAAAATTTAAATTTTGTAGAAGAAATACTAAAAGATACAAATTGTTATTTGTACCTAATATTTTTATACATAATTTCTTTAAAAACGTTGCATAATATAATTGCATTGATGCTAATTTATCATTCCTAAGCTTAAAATAAATGTCTTATTTTTTAAACTGCTTAAAATATTTAAAATAGTTCTCAAGAAGGAATTTACATACCTGAATTATATAGAGCTGTAAATTATCTGCATTTGTCAAAGAAGGTCTGTAATATAATAACGTATTTATGTTAGCCTAGTAAATAATATAGAAATAACACCCAATGGACTTAGTTTACGTATAAGTCGGGTACAATCGGTTGCGTAATATTCACATTTTCTTTGATTCTTTATTCCAAATTATTACAGTAAAACTGTAATGTTATATTTACTTCATTATTTATTTATATTAATAATTAAATATTTTATTATTAATTAAAGAATATAACTGTTAAGAATACTATATTTTTAAAATATATATTTTTTCTCTTTTGAAAATCATATAGTTTTTCCCTCTTTTCTATTTAAATTAATGAATCCAGAATTTTCCGGAAATTTTCCATTTATTTGGTGAAGTGTACCATTAATGGATTTAACGCGATGATAAATGACTTTTTCTAAAGTGATGAGACTAGAAAAGCTTTGAAAAATGAAGAAGATTTTTTTCTCATTAATTTATATAAGCTGACACAACTTTGCAAAAGCAAGAACGTAAAATTTGCCAGCTTTTCAGTATTTTTTTAAACTTTTAAGCACTTCTCATGAATTTAAATTTATTTCAAATTAGCTTATATTGTGCTTTATCTTTTCTGTCACCTCATTTATAGTATTATTATGGTTAACGCTAAAATTTATCCTGAGGATGTATACGCTGTGTCAATGAAGAAATAAATTATGAAGATAAAAACATGCATTAATTTTCGGTAAAATTAGCTCGATGTTGTGTTTTTTCCTGATCAGCATTTAATGTGCATCATAATGTACTATGCATTTAATTGTTTCCCCCCTAATGTATTATTTCCTTAAAAAAACTTGACTATTCAGCTTCAATTTATTTGGAAAGTTAATTTAGGACTTTTTCAAATAAACTATATATAATTGCTTTAGAATCAGAAGCAAACAAATTTACTATGTAAACAAAAGTATAATTGCAAACATTAAAATGAAAATTAAGAATAATAGATTATAACTATTTAATTTTTTCGTAAATTAATGCCTATGATAATAAATTAATGGCATAATGTAAAATATACTTGCTTGCAAATTTTTTATTGTTAAATAAGTTAATGAGTCCTGGTTTTTATAAAAGTAAAAATATGTCTTTTATTACACTGGTCAATATAAGTTTTTCACACCAAAACTAAATAATGATTCTAATATAATTTTACATATTGAATTCACATATGTAATCAGATTACTTTCATCAGACATGCATGTAGTGATAGTTTTGTAATGTCCCTTTGCATTTTTCTTGTATTCTTGGAAATTAAAGATAAATTTATCCAAAATGATTTGATGGCAAATACACTGATATTCATGTCAAAACATGTTCTAAAAGTGATTATGGCTATTCATGTTTTAACGTGTTAGGTATTGCCTTGATCTAGTTATCAAATGGCAGTTGTCAGTGTCGAAATAATAATAAGTTTAGCAACACGTTTGTAGTGATAGCTATTTTTATTTCTGTATTGGTTTGCTATAGCATTTTTGAAATTTATAAACTTTCCTTTACGCTGAGAAGTGTTTAAATCAACTGAACAACTTCTTCTACATCTGTGGCAAAGTAAAGTGTGTAAAATAGTGTATAAAATAAAGTGTATAAAATACCAGTATCGTTTGTTTGACGCTCAACGGTCACTTTTTGCACGCGAGGGCTAATTATACCGGGTCCTATGGTTTAAAGTGAAATCCGAACCACTACAAACATCCATTTTTAAGATGGGATTCGAACCCACGAACTGTTGAACCGAAGGCAAGAGCGCGAACTGTTTGGCTGCCAGCTTGGCAAAATACCACTATCAAGTGATGATAAGTGGTAACTGACTCCAACCAAACACACTGACAGCAAAGAAAAAGGAGAAGTGAGCTAAAGTTAAAGCAGATAATTCCTCAGGACCTCAATTTCTATCTCAACAAGATATTAAATACTGTATTTAAAATTGTCTTAACAGTCAACAAAGATTTAAAGGTCTAGGGGCTCATATATTCGAATATATTTAAAGAAGGAGTAAAGATACGGGATTATAGTAATCGCGCGCGTAGTGATTTTTTAAAACTATTTTTCTAAAGAAAGCATTATAATTTTTTTACAATAATAATTGTTTAGTAACGGAGGCTTATGGATGTCAACATTACCAGCAGAAGGTCGATTGTTCATAGACACGTTAAAATTTAATAAGATCATTGTATTACAGCATAATAGAAATGAATTATTATCAATACCTGTCTAGATTGTTAGTGATATGAAAAAACATGAAAATATCAAATCTGTGGAAGAAAAAATTCAGTAAACTAAATATTATATAACTGAAATACTTGTAATAATTTTATTATAAGTATTGTAATTTAGATACACATCAGTTTGTTTTTTTATGTGTGAATGGGTCACTAGAAATGAGATGTTTCATTACATCAGTAAATACTGGCTTAAACGTGAAGCTTATATTTCCGAATAGAAAAGTTGATCCAATATTCCCGAAAAGTTTTTTTACTTCCTGGTTTAAACGTGATTCTTATATTTTGGAATAGAAAAATGGATAAAATATTCCTTTAGTAGTTCCCAAATAATTGTTTTTACTTCCCCTACATATAAATCTGGGCTCGATGAAAAATTTTGCAAAAGTTATAGTCAAAAGTTTTGCTGCATGTATGTATCTAAAATCTAAATTTCTTGAAATCAGTGATACAAAATTGAAAAATTGAATATTTATCAGAAAGACATAAGATTAATAATTTTGCGTGAAAAATTTTGTGTAGCTGTTTAATCTAACTAAAACACAATATAGAAATATTCAAAATAAATAAATAAATAAATAAAACAAATAAATAAAAAATAACGTTGTGAATTTCTAGACATAAACAAAGATGAAAACGGTAAGGAAATAGTGAATGATCTTCTGACTTTTATACATGGGTATGGGTTGTAATATGTCCTTAAAATTCTCTTTTGGGATTCTCATTTAAATTTTTTTTCTTTAAAGCTTGGGCTGTCTGTGATGAGCATGGTTAATGGTTTCATTAGCAGATAGGAAAAACGTATCAAATCAAGTGGAATAAATGTTTACTGGCCACTACTACTGACGGACAATTAAGAAAAATATCTCTTAATTCAAAGTATAGCAAAAAAAAAAAAAATACAGCTCTTTAGGTAATCCAGAATTAATTGAATATTTATTAAGTATTCACTGAATGTTTATTAAATATCATAATTCCTGAATGTTTATTAAACATCACTTCCTTTAGAACATGAAAAATATAACTATAACAAAAAAAAAATCTTGCCCAAATGGAAAAAGTAATCCGAGTGAATGTTTGTAGACCAGTAATATAGAAACATAAATTAATTGAAGCTTCAATAATACTTAAAATATGTATCTTAACTTCTAAAAATGATTACACAATTCGTGTGATATATAAATCCTCATTTCTCATTAATACTTTCATTAATATTAATTTATTAATCCAACAAAACAACAATAAGAAGCATTCTTATCGTATGCCACCATTATTAATTTATTTTTAGAAATTAGGAAAATTGTCATTAAAATATATATAGTGGTTGTTCTCGTGTGCCAGATAGGATGGCAAATTGGGGTGCGCTGCTCCACTTTCCCAACTTAAACGCATTTGGTGTGGAGTCCAACTTCTTCAGTACACACACATGCCATACGAAACGTTTATAGAGTAGGCAACCATTCACACAAGGAAAGGACAAAGACAGGATAAATAGAGAGAGAAAGTACATCCATGCCTGTACTGGGATTCGAACCCAGGACCACCCTATTCTTTGTCTGGAACGCTGACCAATAGACACGTTGGCTGGCATACATAGTGATATTTAAGTATTTTTATGTGATACCAATATTTTTTATATTAGAGAATTTTGAAGATCAAAAATTTAAATCCATTCGAAATATCCCAAAATTTAGAAAGAAGTTAAAAGTTTAGTTTTATTCACACAAAGTTCTCAAAACTTAAATGCCACAATATGTGTAATTAATATATATTGGAAAATGATGACATCTTCTAATCTCTAAGTAATATATAGATAGAATGACTCCTAATTTCTGAACAAAGGCTCAACATTAATAAGGAAAGTTATGAAAGTTTACCTTATTTTTTTATTCATGATTAATTAAATACAAACTCAAATTATAAATTGATTATTATATAAGTGGTAAAACTTAAAATTCATTACTTGATAAAACAATAAAAGACAGAGTCAAAATATTTTTGGCGAAATTTATACTTTTTTAAAAAGACCCGCATGTAATAATTATGTAAAATAAAAACAAGCTTCGATTTTTTATACTAATAAAAATCATTTTTAAATCTCGAAATTGTTTTATGAACTCAGTGTATTATGAATGCCCAAATAATGAAACACAATATCAAAAGTGTAAATAAATCATGTTTCTAATTCCAATAAAATATTTTATGTAACTAAAATGCAGTTATACATAGAAATAAATCGGAATAACTTCTCACATATTTTTTAATACTTTTTAAAATTTTCTACCCTTTAAAATTTGTTTTGGATGTAAATGGGTTAGTAATAATAAAATATGTCTTAAAAATAGATATATTATTTTCATTTTGCTATATTTAGTTACTTTAAGTATTTTCTCATCTTTGTTATTTTTAACCATAGATTTTTCTTTTTTAAAATCAATTAAGTCCAATCGGCAAATGAGTTCAACTTTATATAAGTGCATCAAAAATATCATTGATATCTTCACAGTGACAACAAAAGTATTTAACAATAATCTAACTTTTTACATACTTTTCTAATAATGATTTCTAAATTACTTTTCATATTGGGAGATAGAGTTATAAAACCAACAGAACAAACTTGTAAACATACTTGCATTTAAACATGAAAATACTCATAAATATTCATTTCATTGACATTAATAGGCAGAATGTAATTCCAATCATTCATAGAAGCTATGCTTAGCATTTCAAATCTTTATTAATTAGTTTACACATAATTATTTTACATGCTTTTCTTTCAAATTAATAACATCGTATGTTGATTATATTAATGTATTTTTATATGTATTTTTACCTCATACTTTATTGTAGCAATTCTATACGGATAGATTAAATATTCAAAAATTTCAGATACTGGATACTTCCGGTCATTGTAAATTCACTTCATTTGTACTGGCATGGATTAATCACTGTTTGTTAAAGCATATTTTCAAATTTTAAAACCAACACATAATTATTAACCTATTCTATTAATCTATACCAACTCTACATTTAATTAGTTTTTTATTCCAATTCTCTATTTCTTCATATCGGAAGTTTCAAAAAGAATAATAAATATATTAACAATTATTTAGCATATAAGAGCTTTATATAGAAAGTTGCACTGATTTAAAAACCGTATAAAAATTGTTAATTTCTAATTTGGCAAATATCTAAACTGAGAAAAACATATTATTAGGAAAAAATTGTTAATGGTATTTTAAGTTAGTTTTAAGTGAAAATATTATTTAAAATTTACAATTCTAAAAGCAATAAAATATTTTCTTATTTACTAATATATTTATTTCGTTTTTGTGTTATTATCATTATATTTATCAATTATGTTTAACACTTACATCTATATTTAAATTATTCTGGTTTATTTTTTTCCTGCAGAGCAGTAGAATTAAAAATTTTATGCATTCGTGTAATAAGTATTCAATACTTAAGAATTGCTATTACATATAAAAAAACAAAGTACATAATTTAGAATATGGTAACCAAATATATTTTACAGAAAAAAAAGTTAAATTTAATTTCTTGAAATATGTAAATTCTCAACTAAAAGAATTATAATTTATTTCCTTTTCGTATACTTCTCTTTCCCTTCACTTAAAATTTTATTTTGAAAATAATCTAAGTAAGAATTTGATTATCGTTTACTCTTTCCAATAAATAGAAAAAAATTAGTGGTTTTTAAATTCCTTATTCAGGTTTGTTTAAAGCAAATTTTTAGCTGTGTTGCTGTTTACAATAATCTTAGCAAATTTAAGTAGCAACTAATACAATAGTTATCGTATTAAATTATGTTACATGAGAAACATGAATAAAATTTAATTTTGTCTTATATTTAAATATAAATTTTAATTTGAATTATGTAAATAATAAAATTTAATAAATGTGTGTGTATTTTCTTACCTAGATACATAAATTCATTCGTCATATATCAATTAGGTAATCAAAATTATAATGAATTTTATTTGTGCTTACTTATATCAAGATTCGAAGTTATGAATGTTTTGAATTTGAGAAATTTATTTAAACAAAAAGTTTATCTCAACTATTTGAAAACGAGCATAATATAATGAGTAAAATTTTAAGAGATAATTAAGAGCAGATATACTGTAATAAATAAGATTTTATTTATTAATGTGATTTGTTTTGTGTTATCTCGGGACAACTTTGCATTTTACATTCAATTTGAGATTTAAATATTCAAATTAAGAGGAAATCTGTACATTTATTATTCGATTGTTTCATTTAACATTGTAAAAAAATGCTTGTTTTTATAAATTTTGTTCTGACAATTGTTTATTATTAATTTCTAATTTTGGATTATGTTAAAATTAAGAGGAAGAGTTGTTTATATAACACTAAAACTCAAGAAATAAGATTCCATCATTAGTTTTTTTGAAACAGTTTTATTAAGAAATATTGATTATTTCTTTCCATGAAAATAAGTATATTAAATAAACATTTTTAAAATTAATTTCATATATTTTATCTGCATTACTATTTAAATTTCTTAGGACCAAATGACTATACAATATACCACACAATTTTATCTAATACTAAATCTCAACATTAACTGGCATGAAATTATAGCACTTTATATTTTTAATAGTATTTATTTTATAAAACGTGAATAATCACTTTACCTTGTGCATAAATTTTTCCTGACGTTGCAAACTCTAGTCTTATGAGTATATAAACATAATGCCAACAAAATTATTTATTCATGTGTTTATAGTGCTTAAAATATTTCATGATTTCTATCCACACTATTGGATGATTCTAAAAGTAATAAAAATTCACTATATTCCTTTAGTTTGCTTAGGTAATATTTTGGAAGTAATGAAAAAATTTAAAGATTGATGCTTAACTATATTGCTCTTCCTTATATATTTTTATAATAAATGTATTGAAAAATATTACTTGAATTTTTACAGTACAGGCATAACTCAATAAAGAATTATGCAATCGCAAAACTTAAATTATGTATTATTTTGGAAGTAAAAAAATGTGACTTACTATATGTTGATATTTTTATCACGTATATTTACAATATATGCATTTAAAAAAATATCGAATATTTGTATTAGAAACGTAATTCAAATAAAACATCACGTAGACTCAATTTTAAAATTATATTGCCTTATTAAAATTAAACATGGAATCAATTGATGGGTGGTATTTTTTAATTTAATGATTTTATATAAAATTCTCACTAATAATAAATATGAAGAAAACAATAGTTTCATATTGAATATCAAAGTATGCAATAATATATACAATGTATGTTTCATAGTTAATTTTCCCTGACATATTGAAAACTTGTAACATTTATTGCCTTAATTTTCCTAGAATTCGTAGCTTTGCATTAAATAAATATGAAACTATAAGTTCAAATCCTCAAAACTCTGTTTTGACGTCAGAGATTTTTATAAAATACTCAATTAACAGGCATAATTTCTGAGAAAATGTATTAAGTTTCCAAATATTAATTAAGAATTAAATATGCAAGTCACAAATTATTTTCAGAGAACAATAGACATCCATCAATGCAAATCATCAAATCTTAAATGAATGCAAATCATTTTAGGATTTATGAAAAATTATTGAAAATATTAAGTAAAACTATTCAAAACATTAGGGTAATTAATTTTTCAATTTTATAAAAAATCTTTATCACACATATTTAGCATCAAAAACATTAATCATAAGAATTTATTGAAACATATGCTGAGTATTTTTCCTTTGCGTCAATTAGATGTGGACATAAATTTTAACAAAAAAATTAAGTTTCTGGCAAAAAAAAAACTTTTTACATTTTTTAAAAAGATAATTATTGAAGAAGTTTCTTGCATTGCTCTACTTCTAAGAATTTTGCCTCTTCTCACTGCAAAGGTTGGAAGTGATGATCTCCTGGGTCAATCATTAGGCCAACGTGAGACCGAATGTGAATGAGTC
This sequence comes from Latrodectus elegans, assembly GCA_030067965.1. NCBI lineage: Eukaryota > Metazoa > Arthropoda > Arachnida > Araneae > Theridiidae > Latrodectus > Latrodectus elegans. The sequence continues at coordinate 76,122,839 of CM057811.1, forward strand.
TTTAATTCATAAGCTTGTACCAAAGAGAAGTTCCTTCTGTTTGATCTGGGTCTACCACAACCAAAGATATTATTTCACATGCAAGATATTGCAACCACAACCTATTTAACGTGCTTCATCCCCTTTCTGAATGCATATGTTGGGATTTGGATGTATTACTTTTCGATAATGAGAACGATGGCCTGGTTTGACAGGTCATTGGAACCATTTTTTGAATACGAAACCGTCTTCAGCGGTCAATTTAATAGCACTTCAGTTGGATATAGTCGATGCTATGAAATAATTTATTTATTGTTATAAACCTAATAATTATTTTATGAGAAAAATGCTTATAATTATGATTATTTTGCAGAAAATCTTTTTAATGAGCTAGATAAATAAATTATGAACATAAATCTTAAGTGTGACTACAAATTTCATTTGCAAACAGTTTTAATTTAACTATCAAATATTTTTAAGAACTAACTTTCTTTTGTGAGTGAATTAATTTCGATGTATTATTATTTAAGAAAAAGAAAATTTATTCAGAAAAGTAATAAAAGGGAAAAAATGTTATTACAATTGCTTATTACATGCTATTACACTTCCTTACGTAACCTAATTTTAAACTTAGTTTGCACCTTAGTTATGGTATATGGACAAATATATTATACTAAAAATAACAAATGATTAAATTTTCAAAAAATTTGGCTGGATAGATCTTGAGAAATCAGTACCCAGAACAACCACCTCTGGCAGTAATAACAGCTGATATACGCCTGGGCATTGAGTCAAACAGAGATTGGATTACATGTACAGGTACAGATGCCCATGCAGCTTCAACACGATGCCACAGTTCATCAATCGTAGTGACTGGCATTTCGTGACGAGCCAGTCACTCGGCAACCATTGACCAGACGTTTTATATTGATGAAAGATCTGGAGAACGTGCTGGCCAGGGCAACAGCCGAACATGTTCTGTATCAAAGAAGGTCCGTGCAATACAGGTAACATGCGGTCGGGCATTATCCTGCTGAAACGTAAGGCTCGAATAAAGGGTAGAACCACGGGTCGTAACACACCAGAAATGTAACGTGCACTGTTCAAAGCACCGTCAATGCGAACAAGAGGTGACCGAGACGTGTATCCAATGGCACCCCATACCATCATGCCAGGTGATGGGCCAGTATGACGATGACGAATGCACGCTGCCAGTGTGCGTTCACCACGATGCCGCCAAACACGGATGCGACCATCATGATGCTGTACACAGAACCTGGATTCATCTGAAAAGATGACGTCTCGCCATTCGTGCGCCCAGATTCGTCGTTGATCACACCATTGAAGGCGCTCTTGTCTATGACGCAGCGTCAAGGGAAGCCGCATCCATGGTCTCCGAGCTGAGTGTCCATGCTGCTGCAAACGTCGTCGAACTGTTCGTGCAGACACTTGTTGTCTTCCAAACGACCCCGTTTCTTGACTCACGGCTCGTGACGTGGTTGCACGATCCATTACGGCCATGCGGATAATATGCCTGTCTTCTCGGCTGCTAGTGATAGGTGGCCGTTGAGATCCTGCATGGCGTTCCGTATTACCGTCCTGAACCCATCTATTCCATATTCTGCTAACAGTCATTGGATCTCGACCGACGCGAGCAGCAATACTGCGATAAGATAAACCGCAATCCCGGTACGCTACAATTCTACCTTTATCAAGTTCAGAAACGTGCTGGTACGCATTTCTCTTTCTTGCATGAGGCATCACAACAACTTTTCACCAGGCAACAACGTTGAAATGCAATTTGTGTATGAGGAACCGGCTGAACAATTTCCTCATTTAAACACAATGTAGGTGTCGCTACTGGCGCCTGCTTTGTCTGAATGCGCTGAAAAGCTAATCATTTGCATATCACAGCACCTTCTTCCTTTCGTATAAATTTCACGTCTGTAGCATGTCGCCTTCTTGGTGTAGCAATTTTAATGGCCAGTAGTGTATATATATATTCAGTAAACTGCATGAAACAAATAGTATATTGTCTTAAATGAGATTAATTCTTGATCATTATTCGTAATAATGAATTATTTTTCAATAAATTATAAAATTTAACAAATTTTTATAAATGATAAATATTATGGTATATTAAAAGAATATAATCATATGATATATCAGTAATAACATATATTTTCTCCTTTAATGCAATTGATACAAGATTAATTTAAATAAACTAAATTTTTTTATGTGTGTGTGTATTTCTTTTAACAAAAATTCTGCTAATGAATAAATTCATATTAAGAGAGGGTTTATCAGTAGGAAATTAATACGTTTCTTGTACAAAAATGATTGTAATATTCTGAACTGCTTAAAGATTAACTGTGTTTTTAATAAATTTCAAACTATTTCCTTTCACACAATTTTAAAAATTCAGAAACGTAAATTTTATTTTTATTATATTTTATATTAATATTAGATAAGACTAGAATTACTCAAGTTGGTTGTTACGTTTACTTCAATTGTAAATGTTATTAATTATTAATAGTAATAATTTATATAGATAATTATATTTTTATGGATATGTATAAATTGTAAATTATACATAGAAAATTGTTCCAAGGAAGTTTTAAATACGAATAAATTATAAAATTCCTATATATTTACAATATTTTGAGGGAAATATTTCTCAATTGACAGAATGCTTGGTATACAAAATGTATGATATACAATTTTACAAAAGCGAATAATTGACTTGCGAAATTAAAAATATATTGCATTCATTTAAAAATATTTTGTAATTGCAGAGAGAATAGGTGCAGGTTTTTTTGCTACATTTTCGGAATTAAAGTAACAAGTAATTGGTATTAGCTTGCCGATTGGAGTAAAAATTGTAATTATATGAAACTCGCTAGAGAGAACATTTTTGTCGAAACAAAATTTTCTTTAATTCAACGAAGAGAGATGGCTTTTGCTCTGAAATACAAAGCAATTAAAATAGCTTCAGAAAAGTGCTTTAAAATTTTCAACTTTTCCAGTTATCTTGTGATTAGATTGCGAAGGGACTCCACGAAGTGTGACAGAAGGAATCGTTGGAATTCTCAGAGAAATGGGGACCGCAACGTGCTCAAGGAGACTCGAGACTTTTCCTGACAGATTACCTGAAGAAGAATGTTTCAAAAATCTTGACAAAGGCGTTGCACATGTGCCCCTTTATTTAATTAATCACTGTAACCGTGACTGCTTGAGAGGCACGCGAAGATGGGAGGGGGGAGGAGCATAGAAGAAAACACACTTTTCACCTTCGAGTAATTAATCTTTATTAAGAGAGATGCCACCATGAGAAATTCCCATGTTTTCTGAATGATTAGAATATTAGCAGCTGCATGCTTGTGATAAGAAGAACTACCTTCCCAACCCATACTTTTGTTTACCTTCGTCCTGATGTGTGTAAAATAAGTATTACTTAAGTGGGACGGATGCACATCATCTTCTCCAACATGAGATGTCTATTTAGGAAGCTTCTGCCCAAGAGGGATTTGCGTAAGTTTACTAATGGATTTTATGATGAATTCAATTAGGTTATAAATGTGCTTAATGTGAATTCGTTTAACTCTCTTCCTCTAGATTTATAAGAGTCTTAAATGGAAAATTAAATACATTGAATCACAATGAACGTGTAACAAAATATTTTTTTAAACAACTGTAATCACCTATGCTTATTCATATAAGTTTTATAAACATAGTTAAATTATAAAGTCAAATAAATATTAAATTATTTTTACAAATAACATATGTATTGAATCAATTTTTGAAAAAAATATTTTCAATAATTTAGAAACCTTGATTTTTTTAATGTATGCAAAATTACAGGTGATAAAATTTCATTTTCTAAGCATAACTTGTATAAAATTTTAAAATTATGCAATATTCCACTTAAAAAAACTTAAATTTAAGTGACAAGAAATTTACACCATAAACTTGATGCATTTTCATTTGACAGGCTGATATGATCTTTTCAAAAATTACTGTAACAATATGTATAAAATGTATTTAAAAATTTTAATTTCGATGTATGGCTAATGCAGTGATTTAATAATTTTTCACAATATAATAATAAATTTTTTTGCGTCTTCAAACTTTATGAAAATTTAAACTTTGATTAATTTATATAATAAAGATATATTTAAAATTTTCAAATATTAAATTACCAAACATGTTTTATATTTTTATACTTTTGTTAATTCTTTAGATGTAAGTATTGAAGTCCAGTGACTTTAATATCTCCCTGATGAAATATTAAAACTGACAAAGGAATATGATGTAAATGTATTTTTAAACTGTGAGGAAGGGGGGCACTAAGATACTCAGTTTAATGTGTGTCACATTTTTTTTTCATTTTTACTTGTCATGCATATAAAACATGTGAAAAAATTACAAGCAATTTAATCACACAAAATTTAATTTCTATTAACATTAGAGTGTTACTTATTTTACTTATACAATTTCCTTTTCTTAAATTTTTAGAAAGTGTTGATTTTATGGATATTAGGCTGATGTATTAGTATATTTTAAATTGAAATGAAATTTTATTTAATCATGTTTTACCTAATTTTATTTTATTTTTCTTGAAATTTCACACTATTGATGTTCTTATATAAAATCTAAATTTATTCAAGTTTAAATCATAGAACAAACTTTACACAATGCAATTTACCACGAAATAGTTTTTTTATTTTAATCTATAAAAAATTTAATACTACAAGGACATTATAAGTATTAAAATCTTCTTATTCACTCAGAGAAAAGCGAAATCAAATTTGAGAAGTTTTAAATGTGTACAATTTATAATATGTCAAAAAGCAATTAAAATATTGAAACAGTAAAAGGTATAACAAATATAGGAATGTTAATTTTAGTAAGTTTAATAGACATCCCCTTGTATCTATATATGCAGGTAGAGCAATGAATATATTTTATTACTGATGGAATTTTAAACAAGATTCTAAAGTAAGTATAACAATTTATCAAAACATTTCGTTGTGTTATAAGTCTTTTATTTTTGCCATTTTAGTTGTTAAAGACATCAAGATTAAGATAAGTTTTAGGTCATTGGCATCTTATAGGTCATTGGCAAAGATTAAGTCTAATTGCTTATTTTTTCGAAGAAATGATTGTATTGATTTATTGATAAGCAGCAACATGTAAATTTAATTTCTTAGAATATATTACTTTTTAACACAAAAGCAATTATCATATATTTCATTATCACTAAAAATAAATAAAGAAAGAAATTCACTGAACAAAGCATGACAATATTTTCACTCAGTTTTAAGTAATTGTACAATTTAATATATATATATATATATATATATATATATATATATATATATATATATATATATATATATATATATATATATATATATATATATATATATATATATATATATATATATATATATATATATATATATATATGTATATATCTATATATATAAATATATATGTATATATATATAGAATCTCGGTATCTGATACCGAAACTCCCTTTAATTAACTTGTATGATTGTATTAAATAGATTCTAGCAGTGTGTGTTCTGAAAGACGGTGTTAAAAATGACGATGAAAAGTAAAATATTGTGTTAAAAATAAGAATTCACCTGAAAACACGACTTTGCAAGATTTGTATATCCAGATTTGTCTGTCATCATTAATGAAAATCCTATTTGTGACGTTCCATCGAGAGTAATTAAAGCCCTTGCCATCGAACTGACAATTTATATTCATACAGGTGTCATCAAAATTTTCTTGTAAGCACTACTTCTAATTCAACACTTTTTAACCTTATTTCTCTATAGAAAGATCTCGACATAGACCTAAAATCACTAGTCAGTTAACACATCATTGTTCTTTGCTCTCAGTGATCGAGGAAATTGCATTCAGTTAATTCATATATCTGATGTCATAATGAGCCGGTATATGTAGATTCCACCTTCTGAATGATTGTTTATTTAGTACAGATGCCCAGAAATTTTGCTATGACGCGTTATTTTTTTAGCCTATCAATATTTTTGAGCTCTACACTTTAGAAACATAAGTGCATAGCACGAGTCTAGATGAATAATATAAAAAATTTGATGTTGTATGCACAGAGTACATAAGGAGAGTCACAAAGTCCAAACCTACACAAATAATTCTGAAAACTCCATTATTGCGTTCTGATAGTAATCATGGAATTCTGGCTGACACCAATAGAAATACTACTTTATGATCACGCAGACTATAATTAAATCTGCACCAAAACCAAAAACGCTTTGACAAGCAATATCACAAATTTGTTTCACTAAAAAATGTTCATATGCAATTTCTGTATAAGAAGCCGTTTGTACAAATCTTGAATTTCAAAACAAGCAACCAAAACTAATTTAACGTGAATGCATTGAAAAGCTAACAATTCGTATATCACATGATCTCCTTGCTGTGGGCATTTTACATTTCACTTGTGTTCTCTATTCGTTGCATTGTCTCCGAATTTTATGTGCCAGTACGAGAAAAAACAAGTCGATGTCTGCTTAGTAGTATGGAATGTATACGTAGATTGCATTTCATTACGTATTATGATTATGTACATGCGGGAAGAAATCTGCTCTTAATGTCGGTAACTTTTTTAGCAGTTGATATGTTTTGTTACCATTTGACTACAGTTTAAGCATGTGGGATAGTAAATTCAGTTTAATAATATCGATTTCCTATTTGTTTATAATAAGAAAACTATCTTGAAAAAGCTAAATTTGAACTTACGTTTAAGGGAAAATTTTTATTTTAATGTGTAATAAGGGAAATTTTGTGATTAAAAATGTAAATTAAAAATTTTGAGTTTTAGTATAATTGTGTAGGAAATAAAATATATAATAATAATATAAATTGAATTCTAATTTTATTATTTTCTTAAAAACCAGATTTCTGTTGTTATTTTGGAAGTGATGATAGATGAGTAATTTTTACTCGGTCTATGTTATTCTATTAAAATTGCTGGCGTATGTCTTAATTTGTGTAAATTTTAAGTATTAGGTAAGAAATTTTGATACACACACATGTGTAACTGTATTAGTTTTCTTGCTTGCTTGTCTCCCTCTTTTGTCCCATTCTACACTGTGTAGCACTTAGTTTATACTTGTTTATTTTTTGTTATGCAATGCTTTGAGAAATTAATTTCAATCTATTATTTTTATAATACATCTGTAGTAAGTATTTAGACTGAAATTTTCAAATAAAATGCAATTTGATTCTAAAACAGAGTGAATTTGCAATACTTACAGTTTGATTTTTATTATAATCAAATGTTTGAAAACCATACAATGGGAGAGATGACGTAATTAAGCTTGACTAAATAACTGTGAAGCACTTGGAGTGAAAATTTCAAATCTCCCCAAACCGTAAAGTCTCACGGAATTTTGTAAGCAGGTTATCAATACATTTTATTGAAAATTGTTTTAACAAAAATAGTTCAGAAACAAGGAAGTAATTTTAGGAATTTAATTTAGAATGAAAAATAAAAATTAATTTTTAAAATTTCAAATTCACACTCACAGATTACGTTATATTCAAGAATAAACGAACATAAACAAAAAACTAGAGGAGATCTTATCCAAGTTGTGGAAAGCAATATTTCCTTGATCAGAAGCTGGCGAGTTTTATACTTGACCTAGAAAAATATATATGTGCTCATTAATAGTTACTGAAGCGCGTTTAATATATTGCGACTGATAGATACTTCATTGAGAATGGCATAGAATGGGAAAATAACTCAGGTATTGACTTTAACAATTGATATGTTTCAAAATTCAAAATGATCGGCTGATTTTTCCGATTTTCAAGTAAGTGGAAATAGGCAGCCAAGAAAATTAAAAATAAAAAAGAACTGGAAAATACTGTTAAGAAACAATTTTACAAAAACACTCTACTTGTTTTAATAATTCTCCTTTCTTATTTTCAGTGACTTTGATGACGGTGACATACTTTTGTTTAAAAATATATCACCGTTCCATTATGTACATTTTCAAAGTATGTCATAACGGAATTATTAAATCCACAAAGACAAATATTTTGTATTTAATAAAAATTACAGAGTTATGCAAATCAAATAAAAACTTAAGCATATTGCTGCTTTCCATAAAAAATTTCCAAAAATTAACTTTGGAAAATATAGAAAGCCAAAATTTTAAAATTTTCTGACTGGCAATTTTATGTACTTCCTGAAGTATATTTTAATAATGAAATGTTTAAATACTATAAATTAATAATATAAAATATTATTATATATATATATATATATATATATATATATATATATATATATATATATATATATATATATATATATATATATATATATATATATATATATATATATATATATATATATATATATATATATGTATATATATTAATCAATGCATCAATGCTATAAGAGTTTTATTTTAGTTGTTTCGTTTAGCCCATATCTACTTATATCTTTATAATCTAATAATACATGCATAAAAAGTTTCATTGACTAACAGAAAATCCAACCTTCATAACATCATTGTAAAACTTATATAACAAGCATTAAGTGTGCTCTACAATAATTTTATTAACCTTTTATATTGCGTTGTACTTAATGAAATATTTATTTAATGAAATATTCAGGGAAAAGAGTTTTTATTTGTATTGATTCCAGAAGATAAATTCAAGAAAGAAAAATATCCTCACCTTCATTCTTAGTTATTTGGAGATTTCAAATTACATGCAAAAATAGGATCGAAATTGAATAATATTTTTGACGTAACGAAATTTTGCTCATTTTGGCAGATTTATTCTTGCATGTAATTCATAGTATAGGATAAAAATATATTATCATAAATATTTAATTTCTTGACAGTGATGAGATTTTGAATAAAAATATACAAACCATAGATTTAAATTTCAGAGTTTACATGTTCTGTAATATATTATTTAATAAAACAGTTATAAGTAAATTTTTCTATCACATTATTAAAAATAATTTTAAAAAATTGTTTATTTTTGTAGACGAAACTCACCGATCTTCTACGAGAATAATTAAGTACTACCAAAACTAATTTAGAATTTTCATAATGGTGAAAGATAGTAGGTAAATTTTTGAAACACTTTCAATTTTTAATTTTCCAAAAATAGGTTCAATTTAAATGAGTTTTTTTTTTTAAATTTATAAATGCGACTAAGTAATTTTATCTAAAGAGCTGAAAAAATAATTATTTTAAAGTTGTTTTGAATGACACTTTCAGAAGTTATTGCCAGATAAATTTTATTATTCAAGTTAAATATTCATAGTAAACTTATTATTTTTCCATGTTAAAAAAAGAGTTCAAACTCAGGGAAAATGCACATATCTATTAAATATAATTTTCATTTTTTTAACAAACGTATTCAGCAAAATTTAAATTAATTAATATTTTAAGGATAAAAGTTGATTTTTTTATAAATTAGAACAAAAAATTATACATTAATCATTAAAAAGATTAATTAGAAAATTACTTATATTTATTTAGTTCTATGCCAGATAGTATTTTACCTATAAAAAGCGTATATTTTGCTTAACTTATTAGTTACGATGTAACAACAACGGAAATTACTAATGGAATAATTCAATTTTAATTCAAAAACATAGTTATTTGGATAAGAATTAAGATTTTAACTTTTGGCTTTTAACACAAAATCTAAAATTTCATTAATATATGAACTGAGGCTAATAGCATTAAATGGAAACTACTAATGAGAATAGTAATAGATAATTTCAAGCCTAAAGAACAATGGAAAAAAATAAAATATAACTTTCATTTTTAAGAAAATTGAAATTTATTTTCTTTCTCTAGTAAAGCTTCGCACTGCTTTCCTTGAGGTTATTTCAGGCATTGCCTCCAGGCTACGTGACCGGAATTTCAGATGCGGGCACATGACACTGATCGTGATTAATATTATTTCCGTCCTCCTATTCTGGAAAACGAGATGGGGGAATATTTTGTGTACTTGCGGAGCATTTTAAACCCAGATGGTCAAGACAGACCATAGAATGGACTTTTATGTTTCTGAAATAAGAACGCTGGGCCAGTGCATTTTTTACTCTATTCACCATGCATGGAATGCAATAGGAAATGCATTAACAAGGAAATTTAGGATTTTTCATTTCATTGGTAGATTTGCTTATCGTTTTGTTTTGAACATGCGAAAAAAAGGATTATTGATACTGAAGTTATTTTATTGACATTTTTGTGATTTGTGTAAAGTTATAAATAATACTCTTATGGTTATATAAACATAGTTGGTGAATATTTTTTTATTAAATTTTTAGTTCCACTATTTAAGCCCTTCATTTCATAACTTTGAAATGTAAGTCATATTAAGGTAAATGTTTCCCTAAATGTGACATTCCTTAATTTACTTTACTGTGTATTATAATTTTCTTACACAAATCTGAAATATATTATGAAATACTTTATTGAAACATCTTGAATTATGTTGTCCTAAATAAAAATAAGTTTTGAGACTCTTATTTATGTATGTATTAGATGTCATAAAACTATACTTGAGAAATATGACATATTTCTGAATTAAATGTTATATAATTGAAACTATTTTTGTAAATTTTAAATTAGTTTAATTTGATTAAATTGAATATGATCATATGTTTAGAAATGATTATTATTATTCGTTGATAGATTCTGAAAATTGTTCAAAATGAGTATTAAATGTTTTTTTCCTGCTCAGCTAGAAATAAATGAGAGGATTTCTACGTATTAGGGTATATAAGTGTCTATTTGACATGAAGGAAGTATCAATTAATATACGTATAAATTTTTTTGTAAATTTCACATTTCAAGCTTCATCTCATAGCTTGTCTTTTATTATATCAATATTGACAGAAACCAAGTTTTCCTTTAAATACTGAAATACATTTGGGGAAGAAATTAAGGAAATAAATCGAAATAATATTTTCAGAAGAGCATACATTTATAATGAAAATTTTGATTGATGACAAATTTATAATGAGAAAATATTTGAATAAGATTAATGAATAATGTTTTAAATATTAGATTAAAGATGTACTGAAAGATATAAGAAATCAAACTTGATATATTTTTATTCATAACTTAAAATAAAAATTATATCATTAAAAAAGTAATTAGTTTTTTTTTATTTTAAGTTCGATAGTTTATTCACATTGATCTCACTAAAAACGAAAAATCAAATTGTGAATAAGAACACACAGAAGTTCAAGAAGCAGAAATGCGAATAACTTCAACAAATAAGGGGATGAAGAAGTAATATTCATAGATTAATTTCTTCAGAAACATGAGATTGTTAAAGTAAATATTTTCACAAAGATTTTGCAACTAATTCAAAATTTTCATATTTCTGACAAAGAAATCTATTTAAACTATTTTATTATTTCACTGTTCTTCTAACTGTTTTAACAATATCTAGATAAAATTTTCTTACTAAAAACTGATTATTGCAATAAAAGGCCATTTAAAGTAAAAAATAATCAAGAATGCGTGAATTATCATAAAATAATCTTTGTATTTTAATAACTTTTAACAGAAGTGTCATTAAAACAACGCCAAAAAATATTTTTGATATTTTTTAGTAACTGCTTTGAGATTTTTCGTATATTTCAATGTTTCGTTTCCTAGTAGTTTCTATTTAAAATACAGATCTATTAATAAAATGATATTTTAAATTCAAATTTGAAAAATTGGTAAATGCTCGAAATTTTATGAAAAATAATTTATTATATGATTTAGTAGTTATTGAATGTGTGTGTACTTGTAAGATTGAAGTAATGCGTAGTTTTTATAACTACAAAAAGGCCACCCAAGCATTGAAGTTCTTACTAGAATCCTGAAAACACCTATATTTATACTTTTTTCTAAACCACTTTAAATTTTAAATCTAATTATACCTGGCAACACTTCTTTACTCTAATTTTAAAATTACTTTTGGCAACTCTCATGCTATTTTCCTATATAAATTCCATCTGATTTGCTGACTTTGACTTTATGCATTTACTTTTGTACTGTATGTATGTATGTTTCATTTATATGAATATCTCTAATTTTTGCATTTATGTTTCATTTGTTGGTATTTCTAATTTTATGCATTTATATTTATTCAAATGTTTTAACCTAAGTTCTTTGAATACGAACACTCTTTAGGGGAATTGCTCGAAGATCTTTAGATATTTGTCCTTCGAGCATGTCAGAAAGGAGTGTTCTTTCTTTTTGCATAGCTGGCCATCTCCCTCCTGATGAACACGTGGCCCCTATGTTTCCTTCTTTTCATTTGTTTCATATATTTCAGTGCTTTTCGAATTTCATATTTTCCATGTTTTATCTTATTTATATTTCACTGTTTTTCCAATTTCATATTTTTCATGTTTTATCTTATTTATATTGGCAAATCTTTTTCAGCTTCTTTTGCGCTGGCTAGATTTCTATTATGCTGAATTGTACATTCTGTATTGTATTTTTATATATATTTATATTTTTTGCTTTATAAATATATATATATATATATATATATATATATATATATATATATATATATATATATATATATATATATATATATATATATATATATATATCATTATAAAAATGTTACATTAAAATGTTTTTTCTTTTTCTTTACTTTAAACAAGAAATAAACACTTTGACTTAAGCAGTAAAAAATAAACGTTCTTACTTCTATCTAAGTAAATGAAATTCTAAAATTATATTGAAAATGCATTTTATAGCTCATTTTTATCAAGTGCACTTAAAATTTTCTTTAGAAAACTATACTGTTACTAAAGTATACTCGAAATTCATAAAAAGTGAAAGCTTTTTAACGAGCTTGTTCAGCAAGTTGTTGTTATTACAAGTTTATTTGAAAGTGTCTGCGATATTGAAGTCATCGTTTCAGTATCATTTTTTATTTGGAAACAAACATCTTTTACTTATATCCAAACAGTATTTTTTTTTACTTTACCAATTTTATGCAGTAAACATTTTGAATAAAAGTAGCTTCAAGTTTAGTTTATAATTTGTAAGTTTGTATGGGCTTTACATTATTCTAAGAGAGTATTGTTCATTTCATTTAAATTTGAAACAACGTCGAAATATAAATAAGAAAATTAATTTTTAGAGATACAGTATGAAATAAAAAATATTTGTATTTTTTATGTTTTAAGATAGAAAACCTTCACAGAAAAAGTAATATTAAAATTAACTGCAAATGTATACAGCTAGTATTTCATTTAAAAAATGTAGTATGAATCTGTTACACAGACATGTCATTTAGTGACAATTTTTAGTTAATTTCTTAAAATTATTCTCTTTATTGAAATGAAAGATTTCATAATCTTACAATTTTATTTTCAGCAATTTTGGTGATGAAAAAATATATTTTAACTCTTTAAAAACTTCTTTTATAGTTTCGTTTTCACATTTCTAAATTGTTTTAAAGTATTATGACAAAAGAACATGTATTATAACTAAAAACTTCTGTTCTATTTTGTATTAATACATCAGATATCATTTTTCTTATTATTATTAATAAAACAATTGTTTCTAATTAGTTTTTACTGATTTATAACTTCTTCCTAAATTTAAATTATTAATTTTATTTAATATTTTCATTCAGCTGAAGTATTAGTATTGTTTAACATCTTTATAGCATTATTGACAAAAAAACGTAATAATTCTGGCATATATCTTAATGTATTACATGAAAATAATATTATATTTTCTTAGTAAATTATATTCATCATTAATTAAAAAAACAAATTTATTCTATATCTTTAAGGATAAAATAGATATAATATATAACTTTGCTTCTGATAATATAATAGAAACACGTAAATTATTACAAAGATTATATGCAAATAGTTTTAAATAATAATTTGCAAGAAATTTTAAATAATTTATAAAGAAAACATGAAACGACACAATGAAATTTAAAGCAATGCGTTCACGTTTAATCTGATTAGTTATTGTTTAACCAGCCTTCATAAAAATGTCCTGTCATCATTTAATTTAATAAATATTATTGAAGGCTAAATGTACGAAATTTTATCCTGCTGTTATATCTTTAATATCTTTAATAATAATAAACTCATTATTATTTAGTAATTGGTGTGATTTCTTGAAAATGATGAAGGTAAAAATGCATAAACATTTTACTGCCATGTAAAAACATTTACTTAAATTTATTTTTGTTTATATAAACAAAAATAAATTTAAGTAAATGTTATACTATTTATATCTTAATTAATATAAGATATAAAAAGTATAATATTTATTTGTTCTTATCAGTTTTAAAAATAATAATTGTTATCAAAAATTAAATAATTGCATGATGCTGCCACCTCTATTTTAATGAGAATATATAAAACTATCGTTTTCATTAATAACTCGTTTATTTTTTTATTTCTTGTCATTTTACAACTCATTATATATTACATATCATTTATACATTACTACTCATTTGATAAATGTTAACATTAATTTGTGTTTCTCATTGCTTATTCTTAAAGATGTTTATACAAAGAAATGTAGGAAATTTTACGAAAATAATTTTAAATAACTTACAACTTGTGTAACATATAAATCGAAATTAAAACATACACATACAAATGTATAGTACCTTGTTTTGATTATATATAAAATATAGCAGATTCATACGCCTTCAATTATTAATGTAAATTCACTAACATTTAATGTTCTATTGAAAAATTTAAAGTGAGAAAGAGATATAAATTTTTATATGTGATGACAGAGTTAATGTTATACTATTAAGAACAGATTTCATGAAGAATGAAAATGTATATTGGAAACAAACTAAATACTAGAAAACTGTTTGTGTACTTTTTTATTCTAAGCGGATTAATTCTTTTTTCTACAGAAATTAATTTAAAAGAAATGAAAAATATATATGCAATCAGCAATGGAAGTTATAATTTCATTTGATAAGTTTATAATTAATAATTCTATTTCAGCGTATTGAATTTATTACTTAAATACATATACAGAGATTTATATCTGTTTGCAACAAGTTCATTTTCATTTTTAAAAAAAACCTTTTAGCAGTACTTTTCTTAAAGTCGTGATTTCAACAATGTTCAAAACTTTCCTCATAGAGGTCGCATGCCGACGGCCAAATACTCCTAATAAGAGGTAATAAAATCCAGATATTTTTTTCCATCAAACTGTCGTAATTCTGAATTCTTAAGTGATATTGCTTCATTGGGGGTGGATGGATGGATGGATAGGTGAACGGAAAAATAAAAAGAAAAGGCTTGAGAAGAAAAGTTGCTCATCCCACTCAAGTGGATAACTCATTTTCTCTGCGAAGGAAAGGGAGAGAATGTTGTACACGCACCGGTGCTAAAGTTTCTACGAGACTTCAGGGATTTGTTTGAGTTAACGTTTTAAAACTACTTTGCAACATTGTGGGATTTGGCGAAGAGACTATGGAGAAAAGAGTTTTTACTTCGCTTAGCGCTTCGTTAATATCATTACGCGTTAGCCCTATAAGAGATTGTGAAAAGTGAAGTTTTCTTACTCTGATGGGAAAAATAACTTTGAGACTTGGGAAACATACCATCAAACATTAGTGAGTGAAATAAGTATTTTAATAAATAAGTATAAATATTTAAAACTTTGAAAAGCATTTCTCATGAATATGATTTAAAAAAAATATAGAACAATTGGTTATGATAAAATCTGAATTTAAAATTACTTCCACTTCTTTATATTTATTTATTTTTATGTCGCATAAATAATGTCATTATTAAATATTGTCAGGTTACACATTTAAAAAATTCAAATCAAGAACTTAAAAACAAATTTCTCTGTCCATATCTCAATTGTGTGAACAGAATATCTTTAATTCTTATAAATAGGTGAAAGTTACTTTACATTGTCGGCAGTTTGAAAGTGAATATTATTGCTTATGTAAAATTAATTAGTTTGATATAAATTCAAACATATTTTATTTATATTTGAAGTTAAATTTTAAAAAAATGATTTTTATTATTTGGATTATTTAAACTACTTTATTACTGTTCTGACAGTTCTAGTCGAGAAAAAGTCTTGTGTTTAATATTTTTAATGAATTTGATAATTAATAATTATAAATTCAATAGTTAGAAGGTGACAATTCGTTTTATAAGAGAAATAAGTTACAAAGAGTTATATTTCTAAGGATAATAATATATCATGTGTGTGTCATCAAAGTATTAAAATTTTATTAAGTCTAAACTCATAAAATCTGTACATTGATAACTGCATATTATTATATATAAATGCAAGATTCTAGGATGAACTGTTTTATATATGTTTTGCTAGATATAATCTGAAAGAAATAATACTCACACACACCACGCGCATACAAACATGTGAACATGTGTGTGTGTGTACATATATATATATATATATATATATATATATATATATATATATATATATATATATATATATATATATATATATATATATATATATATATATATATATACGGAAATTAAAATTAAATTAGATTGTTTTCAATATGTAGGAATGTAGGATATTAAATATTTATATTTATTATATCATTTTTGAATTTAATGTTAGATTTCAGTCTTCAAAAATCAAACATGTATTAAATAAAACTTTTGTTTTAATAACATTTTAATAATAGAAAAAAAATCTTACGGCAGTAAAATTTATTTTTCAAGTATTTATGAGAAATTGTTAATTTATTGGTCATACCAAAGTTCTTTCAGTATACATACGGTTTTTACATTAAAAAAATTCTTAAAATAGTTGTTTGATTTTATAATATATAACGTTTTGTAAAATAAAAAATTTATGAAGCATATAGAATTTTAGAATTTGTATTATATAAATTTTTCAAGAAGATTAATGTTTAAGGGCAAAACATTATATCAGAAAACGTGTTTTAAATTATTTTTGATAATAAGCAGAATGTATCAAAATTTTTATTCTTCGAGGAAATAAATAATACTACTTACTATGAATAAAAATGTATTTTTAAATTTTTAATCATTTATAAAGAATTTTATTCTTTGGAAAAGTCTAATATATTAATTATTAATTGTTGAAAAAACAATATTGTTTTTTCAACAATTAATATAACTCAGCAGTTAAAATTGTATTTCTTTCCTAGAAATAAATAAATTAAGTATCTCCATTTCAATTTTGTTTAGTAAGAATAAAATACTTACTCATTATAATCATGCAAATTTTTTATTAAACTAAAACCATTTACTGAGATTAAATTTATTTAAGTACCGAAATTTCATTTCAGAATTTTCATTGTAATAATCGGCTTCCTATAACACAAGTAATTTCCGCAGCAAAGAATTTACTTTAACATTTTGCTGCTTAAATTACTTGTATAATAATGCCTTTTGCAAAAATATAGCCTTACTTAAAGCATTAAATACTATGAAATGAGATAAAATCCATTGACTTATAAGTAACGAGCTTTTATTGTAATAACTAATTGCCATAACGATAAACACTCCTAACCTTAGAATAAAAGTTCTGTTAAGTTTAGTACATTGTCTTCGAAATGGAACGTGAATCTTAATGTTAATAACAAAGATGTCGGAGAAGCAGAGGTAACAACAGAAAAAAAATTGTGATTTTCTTAATTACGAAGCGGAACTACCTTCATTAAGATATGCTTTAATTAGTCTCTGAATTATTAGATTATCAGATAATACATCCCGTCTGCGAAGAAAGACATATTCGAAAGCCGAGGAAATGTTCATTATTTTTATTCCAGAATCTTTTGTCTTGACACCAAATTCTTCATACGTGAGGCGTTTCCTGTTGCTATATAATTAAAGGTGCCATTCAGCTTAGGCGACCGCTGTTAAGAAGATTAAATGTTAGGACAAGGGTACACACAACATTTTAAGGGAAAAAAAGGCATCAATTTTGCTATCTTCATTGCTTTGCCACTTTTTTTCGAAAGTACATAAATTTTCTCGCATTGTTTACAAACAACATAAATAAATGTAATTACAAATAAATAATAACTGTTCATTAATCATTGGGATACAGCGTGTTTTAATTTTAAAAAATCCTCTTCCAAAATATTGCATTTAAACACTTATTTAAAAGGAAGAAAGTTACCAGTATACCGAAGTTTTTAAAATATAGAATTTTAAAATGTAATTAAACAAGAAATACATAATAATGATTAACAATATTTATAAATTACTTTTCTTAGAAGAAAGATTAAAGTGCCTAGTAATTAATTTTTATGTGATCTTTGAAAAATTAATATTTAGAATCAAAATGAATGAAGAATATAGATGTCATACAAAAAACATTAAACAGATTTATTTTTAAAAGCTTTTTAAGACTATGGAAATCGTCATTAGTTTTTCAATTGCATGTGCAAAGTGAAATTATCTTAACTAATTACTTTGTTTTTTGCTTAAACTTTTATTTAAATAAATTAATTACTGTGGAAGATTTCATCAACATAGCCTAACTAATTTAAAATAATCTTTTTTTTTTCTAATGAAATAATGAGAAAATTTTAAATTTGTTAAAAAAACTTAATATGTTATATTTGCAGTTTGGAAATTAATATTAATTAAAATATCAAAATTTTACATTCTTAAATATTGTATCTTTTACATTTTAATAAATCTCAGATAATATTTTTAAAATGAATGATAACATTCACACATGAATTAAATCATTTTTTAATTAAGAATAATAAAGGAGTTGAACATCAAAATCTAAATATGGGAACCTTGCATTTTTATTAAGCCTTGGATGTATAGTATATTAACTTTAAAAGTACACTCTAAACATATTTATTCAATTTTAAGCAGTTGTAATTATATTAAAAACACGGAATAAATAATAAGGCCAAACAAATTCTAATGTATATAGTGTATCATTTCCTCTCTTTTCATATATTATTATTAGTTTTAATTGATTTTTATTTGAAGTTAATGCTATTTAATAATTTTAATTAAGAATATTCTTTTAATTTGTATTATATTATCTTCATAATAGTGAAATACATATGGAAATTCATACCTTATTAAAATAAGGTAGCTTGTTTTTCTTCATATATTTATTTACATATCTATTTTATCAATTTATTTTTATTATCGTTTGCCAAACAGAAAACTACTTTCAATTATATTTTAAAAAAGGGTAGGCAATTTGAAATTTCCATTATATATTTTACATAATCTGTTGATAAAGGATTCCAAACAAAATGGAATGCAATTTTTCAATAAAGTGGTTATTTTTTGTTTTACTTGTTGCATGTTGTTAAGAAGGTATTTATTGATATTAATACTAATAAATTCAATATAATTATTTAAAATTATGAAGAAAGTTATCGTTCACAACTTTATTATTTTATACAAATATTCTAAGGAATTATATTCTCAGAAAATTAATAGGAATATTCTTAAGAATATGTTAAATGTATTCTTAAATTTTCATTGTGTTATATGGCATTCAATAGAATCATTTTCTAATAGGAATAATAAACCAAAGATAAGAAACTCGGAAATATAAATGCAAGAATCAATTCAAGTATATAATTTTTGTTTTCATATTAAGACATTTAATTGCCTATTGAAGCTATAAATATATTTAGATGCAACAATGATGTTGAAAATATAAAATATAAGGTCACTTATAAAATTTAGAAACATTTTTGTTATTATTATAATTTATTGATTTCTAGTTCAAGATTGCATATAACTTTAAAAAAATACATGTACAAATTGATGTTATCAAAAAATTTATTATTACTTTTTAATATTATTGCCAATGATAGAAAACGTTTCAAAATCGTTACAAACTTCCGGTGTTTTGCACAGAAATTAAAATTCATTTTATAAAGCATTTTGCTCGTTATTGCAATTTTTTAATCTTATCTTTTAGTATTTTTATTCTTGTTTGGAACTAAATACTGGTAAGTAGATCTATGAATAGTTTTTACTAGTATAGAGGTAATATACAATTTCGCCATTTTTAGGAGCTTTCACTTAAAAACATAATACCTCCAGTTTTTTATTTATTTTTCGATAAATAACTATCTTTAGTTTTTTTTAAAAAAATATCTTACCTTTACAAGTTAAGCACATCAAGGAGGCGTTGTATCAATACAATAATTATTTGAAGCACTTTAAACTAATTAAAGAATATATGAAAATTTGTTGAATTCCTTTGAATTAAATGTAGAAAATTCATGTTTGATTTGATATTTAAGTGAGGACTAGATGTAATAAAAATTTAAAATGCACTAAACTACTTAACAAGTGATAACATCATAATGTGGAATAGGTCAAAATAGTATTTAATTTACGTTTACACTCCACGTTTATGTGCCACTATTCGTGCTTTTGTTTTGCATATTTGTTTTTGTGTTTTTTAATTTTTAACAAACTAAAAACATTCTTATTATATAATACATTCATTACTGCAGCTGAAACAGTTTTTTTATATTATTATATTTGTTATTACAGCTGAAATATATAATTTCTTTATAATTATATCAAATTTCATAAACAATAAGTATAAAATTGTTTACTTTCTATAAGTATAACATCAAATGAAACTGTTCCTTGTTTTATAATAAAATAAATGCACAAAATTGAAGAAAATTGCAGTTAATACAAACAAATACAAAGCTATATAACAGGGTGTGGTTACGGATAAGACTAATATTGCTCAAAAAATTAATTAACAACTGTAAAGTAATATCCTTCTCTTTCGTGTGTGATGGTCACAGATTTCAGAATAACCTAAGCAATTTTGATGTCATCATCACTTCAAAACAATAAGTATTTTATTAAGATTTCGTTGTTATGGTACAGTTGAGTATAATTAGCTAAATCATGCTTTATTCTTTTCTTGTGTTAGCATCTATGTATATGCATATAAAAATCAAGCAGATATTTCTTATTTATTTTCTGAGTTATATAAATAACTATAATAATGATAGTTATGCGCTTAATGTTTCTAAAATTTTATCAATTTTGGAACTCAAAATAACATAGTTTAGATAATTAACTATATTAATAATGGTAATGTGTGCCGGCCAACTTGTCTAGAGGTCAGAGTGCCTGACTATGGATAGGGAGGTTCTGGGTTCGAATCCCGGTTCAGGAATGGATTTACTTTCTCTCTCTCTATCCTGTCTTTGTCCTTTCCTTATGTGTGTGAATGAAGTATGAATGATGCCTACCTTATAAACGGGTCCCTATGGCATGTGTGAGGGTGCGATTGTGGCCCACCCCCTGTGGTGCACCTGGAGCAACGCCTCTGCGGCTAAGAAGTCGCTGTGTCAGGCCGGTTCCTGGGTATCAGGGAATAATAGATTAAAGGACTCTGTTGTAGTTGTAAATTTCTACAATCTGCCATTGAAAAAAATAATCCTAGTGTACATTAAATATGCTTACAAGAATGTATATGCTGACAGTTTTGGAACTTAATAACGATCAAACAATGTTGTTCAAATATAATTTGAAAAATATTCTTTAAATAAATTTGTATCTATACTAATATATGCTAACAAATATAATAAATCAATAAATAAGATAATTAATGAAAAATAGGAAAATAAATAATGAAATTATGATTATTATTTAGGAATTTAAAATTTTTACATTTATTATTCCAAAATAATTTTATTTCACATCTAGTAAGTTGTTTCAAAGTCCCTGAAGTAAACAATATCCTAAGCGTATTTACGAAGTCATTAAGATAAAACATAAGTAAAAAAATATAGTAAAAAACATCACACTATATTTCTTAAAAATAACAATGACTGCTTTATAAACTATTTTTTTTATTTATTATGTCTATTTAAAATCATTGTTTTGACTTTCACAAGAAATATAGTAGGGAATAAAAAATCTCAATATTTTATGTTATTTAACCAAACCATTTTAAAGCAGTCGCAAATCAGAATAATTTTTATTTCAACTACAAATTCAAGAAAATAATAACAGTTTGCATTTATTCATAAATAAAAATTTGTGTACTATTAATATTTCTATGTAATTAAAAAATTACCAATAATTTTCATGAAATATACCATAAAATAAACTAATTATTTTCTCTTTAGAGCTAAATTGTTTTCACTAAATGATTTAAATAAGAGTTTAGTGATTAAATATTGAATGATTAAAATAAATTGTATCTTAATTATATTTTACTGTAATTTTCATTTTTAAAAAATTTAATTCTAATTTGGATTGTGAGCGCGCAATCATTCATAAAATTTGATATTAAAAAAAGTGTGAAAGCAATTGAAATGTATGTTTTTAAGAAATCAATAGGTTTTCTTTTGTAAGGTGAAAGAAATTTTAAATGTATTGAATAAAAGCCAATTTAAAACTCTTTTTTTGAATTACCAGGAAATTCTGAAACACATTTTGCTTTCCATTCTAGCCAACATACGTGAACCGCTAAGAAATGACCTGATTCAAAAGAACCGAATACAGTCACAGTGATACCGGCATAATTTTTGGTACAAGTCACGTACAATATTCTTCTAAAGGTTTGGTTTGGTTTGAAAAAAAAATGAAGTTGGAATTCTTTATTTTTTTTTCTTCATTTCATCCCTTCGTTTTATGCCGGCAATTTTCTCTCTATGTCAACATAACCTTTCCATGATACTATTTCTTTTCTCTTATATTTCCGTTTTTGTATTTGTGTTCCACCCATCTTTCTCGACATTATTGTTTTTATTCTCTCATTTTAAGCATAAGAGTATTACTTTTCTTATATTCTTGTTGTCAAAAAATCAAAATATTCGATTTTGTTTCAAAAGCATATAGACATTTAGTCTTCCAAATTTAGGAATTGTTTAGATTAGTATAGAATGTAAGACATTTACTAGTTTAGAATGCATTTTTTATATTTATTTATTAACATAACCTTAAATGTATTTCCTCTAGCATAGAAATTAAATAAAGGCATTTTAAAATTGTGTGAAATATTCATGTTATATTATTTTGTTCTTTAATTTATATTAAAGATATATATTTAAAACAGAAAACAAAATTTTAATTGTAAGTAAATTAAATTTAAGATAATGTAATTATTTTGTTTTATAAATGAAATAATTTCGCCCATTTTCTATATTAAATAATCACTTTCCTGTATTTCACAATAACCTCTTTAAATATATTTTTAAGGTTACTAAAATTTTGTGAATAAAATTAATTCATATTACAAAATTCTGAATATGAAAAATTGTTTTTATTAATTTTAATTGAAATCTCAGAGTTTTATAATAAATATTGTAAACGTGAATCTTATTAGATTGTAATAATTTAAATGTATAGTTATACAGTTATCACACAGTTCATTAACTACATATTTATCAAATTTATTTTCTACTCTAAGATAGGATGTTTCTACATTTTGGAATTTATTGTAAATGAAAAATACTAACCAAATTAACCGAGATATATAATCAGTGAACAATGAAGAATGGAGTAAGTAATCAATAATATAATAATATATAAGGTACTGTTAGGCTTAATCTTCTGATTTTACATAAGAAAATAATAGATACGTTTGCACCAATATAATTCAACATATTTTCTGGTCTACTACGAATAACTTAATTTTGTACAAGTAGTAGATTTTAATTTATTTGGCTGTCAAAATATAAAAAGAATGCTATTTTTTATTATTAAAAAATAAAATATTATTTAATTTTTTATTTTATCATTAAACAGTATGTTTACTTACAAATATAATTGCATGCATAATCTGTTTATATTTACAAACTTCCTTTTAGAACAGATAATATTATTTAAAAAACATTTATATATGTCATGATATTTAAAGAATTGATTTAAGCTATTACGAAGTCTTTTCTGTAATAAAGATATGAATTGTGTGTTATGTTTAAATTCCATAATATTAAAATCAGCCCGCATTAATTAAATTGCTGAGAGAAATTTAAGCATTAAAATATAATTATGTTCAGCATTAAAATTATGATTTCAGAAATACAACTTATTATTCAACTTAGATAAGTAAGTATCATTAAATAATGTGTGTGTGTGTATTTTTAAATACTATATATCTTATATCTTCTATAGCATTTTAAAATGTAAAGAATGAAGTTTTAACTTCTATTTGCGCGTGTAAGCAATATTAAATTCCTAGATTTATAAAAAAACATGCAAAGAATCTTTTGTAAAAGAAAATTTTATAGCTTTATTTTAAAACACTATATTATTTTGTTTTGTTAAATCAATTTCCTTATGTAAATAATGAATTAATTCATCAATAAATCATGATCTAATGTACATAATTGTACATAAGTTTTTATTAGATTCATAAAATATTTTGTTCTTAGAAGAATACATTCTCTTTGCTGATATACACTGAATTAAAGCACTATTTCTTCCGTTTTAACCTTCTTTTTTCATGCATCATTAATCAATCTGTCCTCTTTTTAATCTCTGTTTAATCGGATTGGGATATATTTTTCTAGAAAAGAATGAGAAATTGATTAATGAATGTTAAGGAAAGGAAGTTTTCTTTTAACTCATTCGAAGAAATATTTTGGTCAATTTTAATTACAAATTTTCCTTCTATAAATGGTAAAATGAAAAAAGTTTCTTAAAAGAAAGGAAATAATACTAATTAAGAGACAAGTTATTTTATTTTAATACCTGTTCTTTTAAGATTTTAGCACCTAACTGGAATAGATAATGCTATATCTGCATATATTTCTATCATTTTTATATCAGCTTTATTTAAAGTTTTTTGAAGCAATATATATTCACAAAGTATGTTAAATAATGTGCCTGAATATTTGTCTCAATGTTAATAACTTAAATTAAATGCATGAGTTTTAATTTATTTATATTCATATAAATAAAACTAGGTTTTGTAACAATATGATTTTTCTCACTATTTCATGCATTCACTATCTTTTTTAAATGCTTCATAATAATACATTCCTTAGGAAAACAAATGCATTTGAAAATCTTTCGCCTTGCTGACAGTTAATGAATTTGAAATTACATTAATTCAATAATCGCAAACTGAAACTGGAACTTTTTTACTCTAGGCATAGATTCATATACTCATGAAATAAAGTTATTAATTCATATTTCAAATAAGTATTTAATTTTAAATAATTTAATTTAGTATATTAATGGAACTTTGCTATACATATAATCTTGATTTTTTTTCTTTTCTCAAAATATTATTCAAACATAATATTTTTAACTAAGCATTTTAAACTGACATAATGTATAATTGGAATCATAATATTAAATCAGATGTGTTAAATTTATTTCACTTTAGATGAAATTATTTAATTTATTTTCCATTCTTAATATCCTGACTTTTAAGTTCATTTTATTTTTCATTTTTCTTTTTCAATAATAGACAGAATGAAATTATTTCGTTTAAGTTATATTAGTTAACTAAATGAAAACAAAAATTATTGAAAATTTGATTTAACGATATAATAATATCAATTTACCTAATATTGCGAATAAATGTTTTGATACAATATTAAATTTGTCAATATCCTGGAAAAAATATCGTTTTTGACACTGGGTGAAATAGAATAAAAAAGAATGATTGTCAGATAGTATTTTAAGTATCCTTTATATTACTTATCACATATATAATGGTGAGCTGGCAACCGAAGGGGTTTAAAGCTATTACATTCGTTCACCAGTTTATGGATTTGAATTTCGCATTGGACGTGATGTTTTTAGTGGTTCGAAATCCCCTTTAAACCATAGGTCTGGGTTTAATAAGACATTGTGTGCATAAGAAGACCCTTGAGCGACACAAAATACTAATAAACAAGCAAAATAAATACACTTGTGGCTATGTTTATGCATATTCAGATTAATCAAGATTTCCTATAAAAGGTATTGTTTGAAATATCATGACAAAATATTTGGAGAGCATATATTTCAAATTACGTTCCATGATATTTTAGAAATAATAAAGGAATTCAAAGATTTCTTCAATTTTTCATAAATATTAAATATGACTTTGGTTTCTAAATATTTATTCAAATATCTTTTGTCAGTGATCTTGAGTTAATGTCAGTGAAAAATTGATTTATGGAAAAGCAGAATAGAATCATATAGATCTGTTATTTTAATTTTTCTTCTAAATTAAAGTTATTCAGAATAAGTGATACAAGTATGCTTAGGAAATATGTTTGATTACGTGCGTATCTCTAAAATTGGGTCACATCATTTCTATACAATGAGCTTCACAATTGATCTCGGTTAATTTACTTCCTAAATAACCTATGAATGTGTGTATGCTAGAATATTTAATGCTACTGACTTATAGTGTTTTATAATAGTTAATAAATTCTAAGCTCTATAGAGTAACATATTTTTAAAAATAACAAAGCTTTTACCAAGTGTACAGTAAATCTACAATGAATCACTATGTTTGCTTACTGCCAAAGATTTACTGATTTTCCACCAATTATAAGTACTTCAACTATCCATTGAATACAACTCGACCTATTTTTTTTGTTGTTTATATTAGAACCGTTATTCAAACAGTAAATAAATACAAATAATAAAAGTTTGATTTTTAAAAAAATAAAAGTTTATAATACCTACTGAGTAATCAGAATATGGATATCAGAGGGAAAAAACTTTGATCAAGTTATAAACTTAAGTAAGACGTTATGAATATAAACCTGACTCCTTCTAACTGGTACAATTTCTAGCTCTCCACTTTACCAAGGTGATAAAATATATTTTTACAATGATTCTCTAAATTAATTATTCAGTTAGATACAGTACTTAATAAATGATAAATAATTGAGGCTGAGATGGAAAATTATATCAAAAGAATTTCACATTTTGACGGTTATAAAGGCAAATACATCAAATTGGAATTTTTTTCTTAAGTACAGAGCTTGACTTTTGCTTCTATTGAACCAAATATTTGAAGAAAAATATAAATTCTAAAAAAAAGTATTAATGTCAGCACAATTTTTGGGGGTTTTGTGTACTAATTTCTACAATGTAACAATTTTTTTTTCCAATGGCAGATTGTAGACAGTTACAACTGCAACAGAGTCTATTAATCTATTGTTCCCTGATACCAAGAAACCGGCCAGACACAGCGACCTCTTAGCCGCCGAGGCGTTACCCCGGGTGCACCACAGGGGGTGGGCCACCATCGCACCCTTCATACATGCCATAGGGAACCGTTTATAGGGTAGGCATCATTCATACTTCATTCACACACACAAGGAAAGGACGAAGACAGGATAGAGAGAAAGAAAGTACATCCATGCCTGAACCGGGATTCGAACCCAGGACCTCCTTATCCGTAGTTAGGCATACTGACGACTAGACAAGTTGGCCGGCACAATGTAACAAATACATGGTTTCAAAATTTCTATTGTCCTTAAAAAAAAGTCTTCACTCGGACATTTTAGATTAAAAGGTTGTTTTAAGAAATACTTGAGTCATCTTAGAAAATTTAAAAGGGCAAGTTTTAGATTGGGCTTCTGCATGATTTCTGTTGGCGCGGATATTATTCCTGATACTCAAGAAATTGGATCAATATGAAACAAAAATTTTTGACAAGCTAGACATTGTTATTAGCAATTTCCGCTTTTTTTTTCTGTTGAAAGAGCTTTGGGTTAAAACATTTTTTTGGAAAGGATAAAGATTTAGGAAATCAGTTACCATTCAGTTTAAAGTAATATGGTGGCAGAATAGAGTAATATGAGAACATTAAAGCTCGTGACTAGATGGAAAAAATGCTTAAATGTCCTTCATTTGTTTAAATGTCCTACATCTCCTTAAGTGTAGGGCGCTAGTTTTAAAATAAGTAAAAAAAAAATATTCATGCATATATCTGAATTGTTTTTCCAGTAAGTATTGCGTCTGCTCTTTTTATAATAAAATGGTCTTTTTGCATGTCAAACATATACACGAAAATTTCATGCATTCATTAATATGTATTTCTATATAAATCGTGTGAGAATTCATTTAAAAATGGTATTTACAAATCTACCCATAAAGAATAATTTACACTTAGAAAATGTGCTTAGTTTGGTACATAAAATTAACAAAATAATGAAATTATTATCAATTAGTTGAGATTTCTATTTTCATTAGTTATATTTCCTCAAAGAAAATGCCTTCATATTTTAAAGTAAGTTAAATTGTATGCAGATTTAAAACAGAATATATGTCTCTTTGAAAGATTCTTTCTCAAAAAGAGAATAAATATTCTCAAGATACATTATACTCGAGCACATCTTCAGCTAAGCTTTTAAAGCTGTAGCCTTTTTGGATTTATTTGAGAGGAAAAGGAATTTCACATCTCTTGGTGAGAAGCAGCCTTTCAAATTGTCTCTTTTCAAGCTACTAAATCTACAGATATACACTTGTGTGTGACATATAATGTATCTCAATATTCTGTCTCCACTTTATTGATTAAAAATATTAGGGAAATTTTCAAATGATGATAAATAATAAATTTTCTTAGACCGTGAAGGATATGATATTAATTAAAAGCTAATTAACTTTGTAATAAAAAAATACGTTTCTAGCGCAATGATCTTATGCATAATTTTATTAGTAAAGAACACGCTAAACATTTTGAAAAATAAGAAATACTTTTAGGTAAATGATTTTTTTAATATTTGTTAGTCCCCTACGTGGGAATTTAAAATTCAATAATTTGCTTATTTGTTATAAAATGAAATGTAAGAAATATCTTTTCCATTATGTAAATTTTTTCAATTAATTTTATATCATTTAATTTTTTATATTCTAGATCAATTTACCTTTATTACTTAAAGTTCTACACTAATCTAATGCTCACGTTTGAAAAATTGCTATTCGAAACTTTTTTTTAAAATTGTAATTAAAATTCAGAATATTACATTGAAAAATCTATTTGACGTATTTAGTCTTAGTGTACTTCATTAATTAATGTAATTATAGTGTTCTGCTTCGGACATTAACTACAAAAAATTATTGGATTTGAAGATTTTTAATTATATATTTGCAAAATAATTCACCATGCATCTTCTAACATCCCAATAGATATTATAATATGAAATTTCTAGATATGAAATGAAATTACTAAGCTACAATGACGATTACAACCTTAGTTTTACTTCGAACATGTGACTATAAATGTTCAATTACAGCATTATATTTTATTCGTAAATTGATCCCAATGGGAAAGTACTATAAAAGAGAAGTCGTATGAGTGAAAGCTAGTAACCCAAAATATGCAGAGTATAATAAGGTCTGTAATAATAACACTTTATTATAAAAATAGGAGTTCATTTTCATAACTTATCTTTCCATTGCACCATTGAACCAAATATAATGGATCAATGAAAGTTTAATCTCTGGTAGGAGCTCATTCGAATGAGATGACATGATATTTTAGGACAGGTCATTTTCCTGCGAGTATCCTGATGACAGTCCTATTAAATTTTAAGACATCATTGAAAGAATTAGTTTATTGTTTTAATCTAGACTATCCTACTAGCTCTACGCAAAGTATAATGGTTTTGGATGGTATAGTGATTCATGCTTTTATCCTATAGCAAGAAATACTCTTATAATAAGCAAGAAATGTGCTATATCTCCAAAAACTACAAATACGTTACCTTCTCTCCAATAGTAGTTTCTGAAACCTTTGTTCTTAAAATTCCCCAGTGCAACAGAATAGTACCTCCAATACTAATTCAATGATAGCGCTTATAATTGATCAGATTATAATTAATCAAAAACATCTTTCCTATGGTCATCATGTCCACTGTCAGAGGATTCTGTCCCATGTGGATGTTGCTGGTAATGAAATTGCGGACAGTTTGGCTAGAGACGGTGCTAGTGATTTTACCACTCCTGCCGCATCTCTTACTCATTTGGAGCTTTTTTCTAAATTTACGACAACTACCATGGTTACCTGGATTGTCCCACCTGTGCATTCTTGGTACCAGGTGAGGTGTCCTGGTGGCTCTTTGGCTCAGGTCTGCAGTAGACGCGATCAAAATGCACTTGCACGGTTTCCTAGCGGCCATCTGCTTTCCATGACTTTAGTAGGTGGTAATAAGCATTTCGAGACTAGCACTATGTGTTCTTTGGTGCAAGCCTCTCCTGACAACATTTTGTCTTGTTTGGGGCTTACCAAGCAAGACCTAATTCAGGATCTCCTTCTTGTGCTTGACTTTTTTAATGTGAATAGCCTCATGGATTTGATCTATCTTTACTGATCACGGGGAATGGAAACAACAACAAAAAATCATTAGTCATTAATGTAGTAATGACTTGAAATCAGATCAATTTGTAAAAACCAACATGTAACTTCATTTCAAGAAACCAGTTAGTTCTATAATTTTCCATAAAACATAAATATCTCTATAAAATTAGGCGTAGCAACAATTACTTCTTTACGCATATTGCATTACTAATTATAAATTCATTAATATCGATTAATAATTCATTTTATTAGTTGATAATTATATTATTTTTATTAATTTTCATCGATTAACACTTTTAAAATCAATTATCAAGAGATTTAATGGACTGTTAATTTATCAAATTTAAATGATCAATTAGTATGATTATCAATTAACATATTATACATTTCAAATCAATTAACATTTCTGTTACGCATTATATTTAAAACTACTGACTTTTTCCATTTTTTACTCATTGAATCTTCAATTGCGAAAAATATACTAACGTTTAGTAATTTTGCTAAAACATAGGAAAACTAAAATATTTTTGTATGTAAGTAAACGTAATTATATTTAGAGCTATACATTTTTTTAAACTTGTAAATATGGAAATTGCGAATGTAAAAATAAGTAAATGAATTTTGAGTGAATCACACAATACATATTAAATTATACTTAACAAAAGTGATTTTTTAACATTTGGCAATGAAGATTCCTTTTTCCGACAAAATATGATTGAAATTATTGCCATTCACAAAGATATGTGTAAATTCAGTTCTACACAAATATTATTATTTTTTAAACTCACGTTAAAATTTCCTAACAGTGCATATAGCTTAGCTACTTCAAACGAAATTGCTGTGTAATAACTTTTAATTATTTTACTTATGAATTAAAATTACTTAATTTAGTTTGAGAATTGAATTAATATAATTCAATTTGTGAAAATTAGTACAACCTAATTGCTTGCTTATTTATGGTTTATTGAAGAGAAATCTTATTTTGTCGTCATTGTGTGTGTGATCCATATTAAAAGAACATATTAAACTTCGCACCAACATTTAAAGAATATATAATTATATACTCAAAATATACAGCAACGTTCCTCAAGCTTTTAGTATTCGCAGCCCAATTTTCAATAAATTTTTATCGTCCCTTCCGCATAAAATAACATGTATATAATAATATTTTTCTGCATTTTCACGTTAAATCGACATTAAAACTTTAATTTACAAATTATAAATTGTCAAAAATCCTGAAGTTTTGCTTACATTTGGCAACACAGATTCTCAGCACAGAAAAAACAAGAAACTGGTGACATTTCTGCACTGGATTCTGTTCTTGTGTTTACCAAATCAGATATTCTCGTGATTTCGAGAGAAATCCTGATTTGTCTCAAACATTCTGGAATATCGATAAGATGCTGTTTCTAACATTTGCATTTGTGAGTATGTGTTTTTTCATGGGAAGAGAATAACGCCAATCTCATTTCCTAGCAGTCTCATTCAAGTCGGTCTTTTTATCGCTATTGAATCTATCTGAATTTCTGTTGTTTCCTTGTTAATTGCAATTCCCTGTATAAAATAGTCATGGCAGATGATTTATTTCGAAACATGGCTATTTTTTAGCATTCGATGATAGTCGAGAATTAGAGGATAGTAAAGTATCAACAAGTGCACAAACGAACGTCATTCAAAAAACATAACCTACGAGACTAATCCAAGAATGCTTACATTTTGCACTTATAAGTACTGAAATAAAAAAAAGTTATTAATATATCCCTTTCTTGAATACTGGGCCGGAGTAATACATGAGTTTAATGCACTAAAAACGAGGATATTTTATATTCTCATTTCCTAATAATTATTCCTTTTGGATGTTTCACATCCCCTTAAATGTACTCATGCTCCCAAAGGGGCACGGTCGTCAGGTTCAAGATTTCATATATATAACTCTGTTAAATTTAAGATGTTTAACTCATGTATATGGAAGATGGTGTATTAAAGTTATCTCAACTACTAAGATAATAATGACATCTGATAGGTTAAAGACTTTCTTTATTTCCCTTTTGAATATTGAGAAAATGAATTTTTGGTTCTGCATCCAATAATCATAAGAGTATATCTGTTTTGATCTCTAATGACCTACAAATATTGGTAATTATCTCCGAAAATTCTTTTTAGAAGGCAGTTCACAACTAAGGTTTACAAAATCACCCATATGCCCTTATTCTTTAGGCTTGATATTAAGTGGTGTCAAATATTAAGAATGCTTAATATATTGGACAGCAATCGTGCAATAAAATTTAATGTCCACAGTTGTATTCGTGTCACTCATAAACAGTGGGAAATTTGATGCCTTCTTCCACCTCCTATACGTAAAATATCTTTGAATATGAATTTAAAAATTAACCAAAATTCTCGTCTGTGTGAAAGTGGGAAGATGGCATATTATTAATAAAAATTTCTGAGAATAACTAATTTCAATTTTAAAAGTATTTCCTTGATGTTATTAATATATTTTAATTGCAGCACATCTTAGACAAATATTGAGAATTGTCTTGTGTCAAGCTATGGTATTTCACATAATTATTTGAAATAACTCCATCCTTAAACAAAATATTATCCTTATTATACAGGGTGTTTCTAAATAATTTTTGCAAATAAGAAGGTAACCACCCAGACCCATCGAAACAATCAATAATTACATTGGAACATAGGGTCGCATTCCACTCTGAGAGACAGTAAAAGTGGAATTCCCACATGCACTTACAAAAGTTTTGAGTAAAAGCGAATGAAAAACACCAAAAGTTTTAGAATCATATTTATCGTTTAGTGAAAGCCTCACAGTAAATGCACAGTTGACACCGGTGAAAGAATTATCGACGCACCCTCTCCAAGATTCCAGTTGTCATGTTAATTTTGTTAGCGGCAATAACGATTCTTCAGCTGAGTGCACAGCCATCTCATATAATAAAGATTTCATGTGCTTCCTGAAAAAAAATCCAGTGGCTTTAGATCTGATGAGCAAGGAGGCCAAGACACAGGTCCAATATATCTAATCCATCTTGTGAGATATGTGACATTCAAGAAGTTACGAACCATGTTGGTAAAATGTGCTAGGATTCTATTGTGCATAAACCACGTCTCTCTAGATGGGGAGTGCCTGCAATAAGCTGAGAAGCACTTGTTACAAGAAGATACGGTATGTTGCGCTGGTCAAATGGTCTGACATAATGTAATTGCCTACCAGGTTCACCAAGGATACCTGCCCAGATTTCAAGGGAAATTTTTGCTCGTGTTTACTGTTGGGATTGTTGTGAGACCAAATGTCTCATAACAATGCATTCAGCAAGCGAAACGTTTGATTTCGCTTGCTGAATGTTGCATCATCACAAAATAATACAGGAAATCGTAGATTGTTATTCTTTATCTCCAGCATTCACTGCACAATGTATGTTGGGCAGAGATAATCATCTGTATACAAAGATTGCACTTTTTGCTCTTTGTACGGGTACACCAACAAAGCATTCATGAAAATTTTCGGACATTGTTATTCAGATAATACTTGAATCCATGCCGTTTTTAGTAGACAACATTGACTCTGATTGACATTTTTCGGTAAACAATGAATGTAAAATGCTTCTTCATCTCTGTGGAAATTTGCGTACGGTAAATCCGTGATAGATTCTTGATGCGCTTCTACTTTCCTCTTTTCTGCATCTCAGAGTGGAAAGCGACCCAATGCTCCTATATAATTACTGCTTGTGTGGATGGGTACTATCACTCCACTTACTTTTTAAAACCAATTTAGAATCATCCTGTATTATAACACTTTTATTAATTGCAATTTTTATGCCAGAACGCTAAAAATTTTTAGTGTATCCCATTAAATGTATTCTGATAATATTAGCTCGTATATATTGCAAAAAAGTAAGGCACTTACCCAATAAGCTTTAAATTGTCTAACATCTATGGGAAATGTTTAAATTTTCCCAAAGCATTTAAAGTTTGACCCATTATGTTTATTTTTAAATACCTCTCTACTGCTGGAATGGCATTTGTTAAAGATTCAAAATTTTACTTTTAAATTGCTTGAAGTAAACTTCGATTCTTATTGGAAAAGTTAATTTTTAATTTATTTGGTCAAATTTACAACGTTGTATGAATTGATATTACACCAACTAAATGTTCCTAAATCTTAATATACGATCATGGTTAAAAATGTTTGTTACTTTAACTAGCAGTTTTATTTCATTGTGTTTTATTAAAATTTTAACTTAGTTTTTTTCCAATTGTGAATAATGAATACTAAAAAATTCAAGAAATTCTTGCTTCTGCATCGAAAATAATCCTAATTCAGTAAAGATTTCCAATATTGAAATATTTAATTTGAAGTGCATGGGAAGGAGAAATTATTTATATTTATTTTAATTTAATAGTTTTTAATTTAATAAAAACAACAGCGGCTAGATAGCTAATTAGGAATTATTAAAATCAAAACACATACATGGCAAGTTATTCTATGGTGCTTATAATAATGAAATAAATGACCTTATTAAATAGGATTTAATTCAATATAGTTCTTAAAATTAACATCATATTTTTATATAATGTAATTTCATTCATTAATTAGTATTCTTATAAATGTAAAGAGAAACACAATTTTAAATTAAAATATTCTATAACAAAAATTGATATTTATCCAAAAAGACAAAAATAAATAAATATGCTTTTTTAATTGGCATTTGTATAGTTTGTCTTATGTCTGTTAATTTTACGGTAAAAGTATTTTGGTAAATTTTCTTATATTTATTGATCTCTAATTATAGAATATGTAACGGATCAAAAGTATTTTTTTGAAAAAAATTTAATCTGTTGCAGTTTTTCTTTAGTATTAAGCAAAAATCAATGTATAATAAAATGGTTTCTGGATTTAAAAGTTAACAAGCAAGAAAGAAACTTATTTTTAAAAATAAGGATTTTCCTTATTACTTATAATCTCTTAATAATGCTTTATTTTTTTTATTTAATCGTATTTGGTTTTATATTAATATATTTTATGATATTTTTCCTTTTCTGTTATTTGTTAAATTATATATATATAAATACATTAACTATTATGTAATTTTTCCTCAAACTAATTTTTATATGGTCACAAAGTTTTGATTAAGTGTATCAGCACGAAAATGTATTGCATGTTTTAATATAAATTATGAATGAAAAGATGATGAGATGTGGAGACAGAAAAATGTAACCAAAATATCAATATTAAAAAATAAAAATTTCAAATCAGTAAATATATATTTAGAATATTTAAAATAATTATAATTTGTTATTAAGTGCATATTTATTAATATAAGTGGGTAGTAAAATATGAATAGATACTGCATATGCAGAAAAAATCAAATAAATAGTATTTAACTAAAAATTAAAACATTTATGGATACTATTATTAAATTAATGGTCTGTTCTCATTTATAATTCTATTTTTATTAGTTATCGCACAGAAGCAAAGGATATATCTAATGGGAAAAAATTATGGTTATTTATGCTTTTCATTATTACAAAATGGGATTTTTTGAATATTAGAATTTTCTAATAGAAATATTATTAAAATATACTCTCAATATTAATAAAACACAATTTTAGATTAACTTAAAATATATATGATCAATGAACTTAGAAGAATTGTTTATTACCAGTCTAGAAAATTGCTATTTTTTTTTTAAATTTTACATTAGCGAAGTTTCTTATTAAAATTTACCGAACATGTAAAATATATGTGAATGATTTAAAAAACATATAAATATGTTTGTGATTAATAGCCTAAAAATATTGATTTCTATATAATAAAGTATTTTTAATTTGATTATAGTTTCTGTTAATACTATGTGAGTTGTATAAAAAAGGAAGACATATGATATTGCAATGTACTTTGCATTTTTCCTAATGTTTTTCTTTCAGAAAATAAAAAATAAAAACTTTTATTATTTATTCACAGTTTTCAAAATAATTATAACACTTTATATATTTTTATACACACATATATATTTGTATATATATATATATATATATTTATGGCATAAATAATGCATTTATAAAGAAATTTCTTTATAAATGCAATCTAAATGTTCTTAAAATTTTATTAGAACTTGAAATTTAGCAAATTGTGCATTTTACTCAAAATTATCATCATTTGAATTCCTTTGTACGTCTGTACGTCTCTTTGACCAATCGTCTGTCGAGGCAAGAGCTACTTCCATGGGAATTTCCATCACTGCTTTCTTTAATAAATGCTTAAAACTTTTTAAACTGGGATGTAATTTTCGGCACACTTTTGCCCCCAACAATGGCTGCAATTTAGAGTCGAGAGAATTCAAATCTGGACTTCTCGAAGGCCAATCTTTGCCTTCTATTAAGTCTGGCACATTATCTTTCAATCTCCGCTGGGTTATCTTTGCTTTATGAGCAAGTGCAGTATCTTGTTGAAAAGTCCAATCATGTCCATTGAAGAGGTTTACCCTCAGAAACTTCACTATTGGTTCTAAGATAATGTCTTGAAAAACTTTTGCCCTGGATTTCTCACAAAAAGAAATATCTGTGATACCTTCATAACTGTCACCCAACTAAACCATTACGGATGCAGAATGGTGTGTTCGCTACACTAATTTTATCTTCTTGAGCATTCCTTGCGTCCGTTATGAGAGTACGGTCGCAACAGTATTTTTGCATTAAGTTACCGCTATCGCTTTAATTCATTTGTAAGAAAATGACCAGTTGTTCTTCGATAAACTCTTAGTCTAAGGTCTTCGTTAATTATGAGGCGCATTGTTCTTTTTTTTTTTTTTTTTTTTACACGTTCATTTGTTTACAGCAAGTTTAAAATTAACTAATGAATAGAAATTTAAAAATTTTAAATTACCAAACAAATATTTAGTTAAAGTACTCTCAAAATAAAATAAAATTTTAATATGAATTATTTTGTAAGGAATATTTTATAAAGACTCAGAAAACTCTTCCTTCCTAATGAAATTATATTCAATCACTTAAAACCTGTTACATCAGTTTTTAATCCGTAGAATGAATCACATCTTTATAGACACTATACTTTAAAAACGTTAGCATATAAAATGATTTCGTTTTAATACATTTAAATTTTTCCTTTTTTTTAATTTTGCTTCTTTATTTTTATGAAAGTTTTTTCCTATGCATTCAGCAATACTTTATGTGGGTACTATTAAAATTGTTGCAGATATAGCAAATTAAACTCGTGTTCGCATACATGTGTCTAATACATAAAATATTTTATAAAGACATATAAGTAATTTCAAATAAATTGAAAGCAACTAATTTTTTAGTTTTAGAATCTGAAAATTACAGAAATGTAAAATTCAAAACACCATTGTTTTATTAAAAAATATAAATATATATACTGCAAATTGCATTATTAAATAAGTAAATAGGAATGAGTGTGTTATTGTATTGCTATATTTAAAAATAGGAAAATTTTTCAAGTGTGTTAGATTGAATAAAAATTTCAAAATGATTTTGCTGGCAGAATAAATGTTAACCTTATGCAGAAATTTATTTCTATAGCTTATCTAATTAAACAGGACTTTAATTTTCAAACCTTTAAAGGGTAAAAATAGTTTTCTTTGTATTATTATTTTACTTCATAATTCCGAAGCTATATTCAATAATTCTCAGCTAATGAGTCTATTTTTAATATTCTCTTAATTTTACTTAATTAATAGGAAAATTGACCCTTTGAACATATAATTGCATTAAATACTTTAAATTATTATTTTAAATTCTCATAAATCTCATGCAATTAATAATTTTCATAAATCTCTCATATTCATTTGGTACTGTAGATGAATTCTTTAAAAATACAAATATTTATTAATGAAAATAGTCTCTTCTAAATAATGACAAAACATTGAACTCACAGATTTTCAGTGTTGCTAATTAAAATGTTCTGCTTTAATTAAATGCATCAGCAATTGCTAATGTATGGTTTTCTGAACTTTTCCTTTGTGATTTATGAATACAGCCTACACACATGCACTTAGAAAATATTCCCAGAATGTATTTAGTTGTTAATCTTGAAAGTATTAAAATGATAATCTGGTAGAAATTGTAACCATAGTATGAATACACTGAAACAAAAGGAAACATTTCTTACCTGTATATTTTTAATGAATACTTTTAATCAAATAAATATTTTAATGAATATTTTATGATCAAAATTTATTTTTAATTTGTTGTTTCAATTAATGCATAGACGTTTTTTGACAGATTTTATTACAATAAGTTATATGACTGTTATGTTCATTGAAAAGAAATTCTCTAATTGAATACCGTTATTGCTTTCCTAGTTAATTATAACATATTCTTCGTCTCTTGGTATACTTTTTGTATTTTCATAATAATAAACAGATGGAACATTTTATATACTTTTTAATTTTCGTAGTTTTATCATCGTTAATTACATATATTAATCTAATAGAAAAAGTTCAGCGTAAAATATTATTTATTATAACCATTTAGCATTTCGTCAATATTTCAATAACGACAATAAGTTTCAAAATTTTATTTCTACGTACAAACATAGTATACAATGTACTGCCAAGTACATATAATGTGGATCACTTTAAAGTGTTTAATAAATTTGAACTTCAGATTACAATTTTAATATCTGTTAATTTTTTTTTGCATCCTAATTACATGTACGTAAAAGAACACTAGCAAAAAATTAAGAAATCCAATTCGCAATTAATTAATTTTCAATTTTAAAAAGAATGCATGCTAATGAAAATAAAGTTTTAAACCTTCAATTTCTATTTAGTACACCTCAGTTCTATAAATTCATTAGCCCTCATTTATTTTAGAACACTATCATACATTTTTTTGTAAAAACAATATCTAAAAAATTGTAACTAAATGAAGACATACTTTATATATATATAAAGTATGTCTTCATTTAGTTACATTTTTTTAAATATATATATATATATATATATATATATATATATATATATATAGTATATATATATATATATATATATATATATATATATATATATATATATATCATGGTATCATTGCAATGAGTATTCTCAATCGTATTCAGAATGAGATAAGTAAAAACAAACTTCAGGCGAAATTTCTTCACAGCCTTACTCACCCTTTTTTTTTTTTACTTTTTCGTATGAGGGTCACAGAATTTTTTTTTTTCTTTTTAGAAGACAGTCTCCCTTTCTCGTCTTGTCCTGTCCATGTCTTTGCCCATTGAAAGCGAATCTATCACTTTGATCGATGAAATTCTACCATCGTAAAAACGCCCCAAACCAAAGATAGATAGCATCAGATTCAGGCATTTTTTCTTCCGTTTATTTCTTCTTTTTACCATTTCATTCATTCTTTTAAGGTGCTATATGAGATGTAGCCTATGTGGTCTTATGTATTTTATTTTTAACCCCACTGACTTCGTCGAACCTGCTATTTTTGCTTTTTAATTTTCTTTTCCTTTTATCTATTTTCCCTTTCATGTTCAAATTCGAAGTGAGTAATAAAATTAAAAAATGTTTATTCTAAAATATATCATAAATATTTAATCCATATATATATATATATATATATATATATATATATATATATATATATATATTTATATATATATATATATATATATATATATATATATATGTATGTATGTATGTATGTATATATATATATATATATATATATATATTTCCACTAGATATTAAAATATATTATGCTCATAATAAAACAGAATTTTGTATTTAATAATGGTATTATTCTATATTTTTTCTTGAAAACATGTACAATTTGTTTCAAAGGGGGTTTTTTCTAGTATAATTAAATAGATAACTTACTGGATATTGTGTTAAATGTTAATTTCAATTGAATTATGTGATGATTTTAATGAAATTTGATATCACACACATTATATTATTAAAAATTTTTAAAGTTTATAATATCTTTAATATACTATATTAAACTAAATATATATAGGATAGACTAATTTACTTGTAGAATAGTAAGATTTTGGCAATAAATATGTTATTCTTAAAGGTAAATAAAATCATTTTCAAGCGCAATCATATTGATGAAATGATATCTAACTTAGAGTGTTAGATTTTTGATAAGTATTACAAGTGGAATTTTGATTTTATACAATTCGTAAGTTTACATTTTTAACACTAAAAAATAAGAATAAGACAAATATGTTATATTATCATCATAATAATTATAACAGATATTTTTTATGTTTTATTTTAATTAAAATATTATTATACTCCATAAATATAGATGGGTATGAATTGAGGTTGCATGATAAAGCAAAAAATAATGTTGTTTTAATTCAGAATTATAATTTATTATTAATTGAAATGATGTGATTGCAGTTTTTTTAATTTTGAAAGTTATGTTCATAGTTGAAGTTTTATACTGTAAACTTTGCTTGTAATTTAGTAAAAGCTTCATTTTAAATTAAATATTTCAAGCATCTCCTTAAAATAAAAGAATTACAATAAAATTCTGAAAATTATGCTTATAATAACTTGATAAATGAAAGCATTTCTGATGAAAGTATAATCTTTGCATGGAATGCTGACAAGCATTTAACTAAAAATTATCTATGAAAAGAATTTCAAAATTTTTTTGATTGTTCTGAAACCTTAAACTTTTAACCAGTTTTTCACAGAGAAATTATGAAAGAAAATTAATTATAAAATGATAATAGTATAATAAATTCCAGATTTTATTAAATAACCTTGAAATGATATTTTTGGGAATATTGAGGCACAATTAAATATAATATTGCATTTAAATAAGTGTAAGTTTATGAATGTAACTAAGTATTAGCAAACAAGGTTCTAAAATTTTGAATAGCATTTTCTTAGTTTTTGCAACATTTTTTTGGTAAGAATTAAATGAATAGAAATGGATTCAATTAATGTGTGTAACATTCTAGGACTCTTAACTAAGATCTTTCAAAATTCACATAGATAATATTTTCTTTAAATATATCAGCATTTAAATCTTGATATATGTCAGTAGTAACAAATTTAAATTTAACATTATGTTATTCTGTGTCATGCATATTTTCAGTGGTTATAAATTTAAAAAAAAAATTCATTACATGTAAATAAAGTTTAAGATTGTGAAATGTTTTATTACTTTTAATGACTTTACAAGATCAAAAAATTCTCTAAATTATTTTAATATCTATAAATCCATAAGTGACTGGAATTTTGCAGATTATTTTAACTTTATAAATCATGTATATCAAATGCCATCTTTACTGAAACTTCTACAAAATGCTAAATCGTACAACGCAAATCATTGTGTTATGAAATTCAAATCAGCAATAGTTATCAATATTCATTTATAGCATTCATATTTGCATATTTTTGTCCATTAAAACTACATAATTTCAAATCACCTATTTCCACTAGACACAAAAGAGTTGATAAAAATTATTTTCATTTTTATCATATACCATTGATATTTTGTCAATTTATAAATTTATAATATCTTATTGATCTTTTCATGTTATGCAATAAAGAGTAATTAACTTGGTTTTAGACATATTTCAACCGTCATACATATTAAAATTTTATAATTGGTAAAATATTTTATCCTATTGCATTATGAAAATAAAGCAGATTGACATTGCATTCAGCAGGTAAATAATCAACATTATTTAGAAAGATATATATTCTAAATAAATGATGCCAAATGATCTGCGTTATAACGAATGATGTATAATGATATCAAATCTTATGTAATACTTTGTTCTATATCTTTGTAATTAAAAAATATATTTAATAGTTTTGATTTAATTTTTGAAATGTGTACATAAATTGACTATTATTACTTTATAAAAATAAAATTCTTAAAATTACTTATAAATGGTTAAATTTAAATAGATAAAATAATTAATAAGATAAACTTAAGCTTAAACGTAATTTATCAATTACTTTGCCTAATCAATAGTTAGATATTTAGATTTAATGTAAAAATTTTAGGATTTTTTATTATTTATTTAAAGAAGTAAAAAAATATTCTATAGCGAAAATAAAATTTTTTAATGTTATCTTAAGATTTTATCTTTGTGAAACTAATTCCAAAAAATATTGAAAGAAGGAGCAAATAAATTTTAAAAAAATACGGGTAATATCTTACTTGGATTGTGAAAATTTTATGTTAAACAAACATCGTTACAGTTTTGGTTAAAAAAATATCTGTTTTTTTAAGATATACCATTTAATTTTATATGCCATAA
Source organism: Latrodectus elegans (assembly GCA_030067965.1). NCBI lineage: Eukaryota > Metazoa > Arthropoda > Arachnida > Araneae > Theridiidae > Latrodectus > Latrodectus elegans. The sequence continues at coordinate 76,165,418 of CM057811.1, forward strand.
CTTTTATATATCTTAAAAGTTATAGCACGTATTCAAACACTCAAAAAATAAGCATGCTTAAATAAAAAAAAATTATGCCATTCGATTTTTTTCTTAACCATGCTTACATGAATGTAACACTTAAAAGGAGAGAATAAAAACTAGAAAAAATGATTTGTTTCAAGTCCACATGACAATAATTTCATAAATATTTTGCAGAAACTGATTAAATATATAAACTTGTTCAGCTCTAAATGTTATTTGTAACTTCATTGGAAGATCTTGCATAAGCATTTAATAAGAGATTTTATTAAATTTGAAATAAGTCAATGCTTGTAAAAAAATTAGTTATTGATTTAGATACTATATGAAAATTTCATGTGAATTATTTTCTGTTGGAAAATAGAATCTATTTTTTATAGAATATCTATACACAGAACACAGTAGATATTTTAAAGACGTGAATGAATTAATTTAATGTGTTTTTTTTATAATTAAAGATATTAGTTCTATGAAAAAAAGTAAATGATATACTCTACAGTTTTTTGTATTTTTTATTTTATGCAAATTCTATTATTTTGAATTAAAACTCAATTTATTAATTGATGCAATGTATTAATTAGAAAATTTTTCATGCTTTTATATAACGCAATATAGTATTGTATATAAAAATTGTAAGGGTAAAAAAAATTAACATTACTTTTGAACCCTTTGATTATTTTGCTTAATAATTGTGCAATAAAATTTTTAAACACTACTATAAACTGCTGTCATATTTTTAAAATGTTTAAGACACAATTTTATTAATTGTTAAAAAATGTGAAAATAATACTCTTAGAATAAACTAATATGTTTTAATGTTATACTATGTATCAAAAGTAATCCTAACGAAAAAATAAATTATATTCATGCTGATTTTTATTTAGTAAGAATTTAAAGACTAGAATTAAGAAATGCGAGTGGTAATTACATAATATAAATCGTGAAATGCTAAATTAGTAGAGATATATAATGAACATACAAAGATATTTTTTATTTGCTTCTATAGTTTGGCTTGATTTTTTTTACATTTATAAAAGCCTAAAATGTCCATTCTCTATGTCCATAGTTAATTGAATCTGTATACATTAAAAATTCTGCAGAATAACTGATGACTATGGTTATCAAAAAGTTATGCCATGAATATTACTATATTATCAGTAACTTTAAACAGATTTTCATTATGAATTGGCAGATAATTGCTCATTTAGGCAGTCCAAAAGGTACTGAATAATTTTCCTATCTTGTAAACACGTGACAGCTACTGAATAATTCCACTATCTCGTAAATAATGATGCCTGGCTAAACAAGTGACGAAGCTACCACAGTACAGCGAATGACCACCCCAGGATCAGAAAGGGGTCAGACTGTAACCGTAATCAATTTATTAATATAATTACATCAGAGGGGTGAGACTCGATGAATGACACGGGGTTACCCATTCTCTCAACCATACTATGTCCCTAAGGTGCAATATAGCTTTGTGTGGGGGTTGGGTGAAGGCGATTCGTAAGCGAATCGCGTAGCCTTAGTAATGCATTTAGTGGCTAGTTACCTTTGGTGTGATTGGAATCTATGTTACAGTAATGCGATTTTGTGCAATTAAGAAAAATGCATCAAACATTTGGTGTATTTTTTCTTATGAGACATTTTGAACTTGAATGTTGATAAATTATTTATTCTGTAAATGGATTTGATTCGGTTATTTTAAAATGAATAGAAATGAAATTAAATTTCACGATGATCTTGAGATTTATTCATAGATATACTCTCAAATATATATATATATTTTTATTACTCACACTTTTTCACGTCATTAAATAATTTACTGAATCCATATTATTAATCATTTATTCGTGGAAGGTCTTTTAAAATGGAATTTGGGAGAACATTGATTGAAAATATTTTAAATTATGTTAAATAATTTCGTTATAACCATACGTGATGAAAATTGACTTATGACAATAACTTGTACAGTTTCATGTTTCCTAATTTTGAAAGGCGTTTGATATTAAAATACAAACATGTTCGATTCACACGTGGTAAACCTAACTTTTCTTCAAGTTGCAAATTAAACAATGTGTGCATATTTCTATACTTAAAAATGAAATTTAAATTCAGTTTATTTTGTATTTTCTGTATACGTTGTAAATAAATTTCTATATGCTTGTTGTAAATACATGATTACTTTTGAAATAAGGTGCTTAAGAATTTTTCTTTGTTTTATATGTTTATAACAAGACTTATATCTATTTATTCATATATCTTTATGACAAAAAGACATTACAGTTATTCTTGAAACTAAACCTTTATTACCTTCTTATTAGTCTTAATATTCTTAAAATCAATAAATATCATAATTTATACATTTATTTGTCTTTGAATTATAATAGGTCAAATATGTTAAATATATTTAAAGTGTTATTTATCAAGGGTGTTTCCTAGTTATGCTATAAATAAGAGAGGAGCTATAAATAAGATTAGCAGCAATAAATATAACACCTTCAATGAAATTTCTTTCTTAGATAGTTGTAAAAGAATTTTGAACGTTTCAAAACATCCAAGAAATAAGATTTAATTTCCTTTTCGAAAATTTTTTTTTCATAAAATTAAAAAAAAAAAATTGTAGTAAAAATTTTGACTTTAAGAATAATAATAAAATTTGATATTTTCTTCAAAAAAGAAGGTATGACCCATACGAATTATGATAAACGAGCAAAATATGTATAAAGGTTGATATTGTTTCAAAGTTACTGTTTTCCTTTAATATTTTTCTTCTTTATACATATGAGTAACTATAGAAATAAAATAATATATATAGATATATATATATATATATATATATATATATATATATATATATATATAATATATATATATATATATATGTATATATAATATATATATATATGTATATATAATATATATATATATATATATATATATATATATATATATTTATAGAGTAACCGGATATCATCATTTATTTCATAAAACCACGACTGTTTGACGTGGTGAAACATTGTACAAAAATTAAGTTAACTCTACCATTTTTAATTTATGATATTTATTTTAAACTGATACCAAAAGTTAAATAACTTTTTTAATTCTCTTGCACTTTCTGTTTGTAATTAAAATAATTTTCTTATGAAGGTTTCATTTACCTTTATGACAGCATTTACTTTACTAAAGTAAGAAAAAAACTCGTTTAATTAGTTTGAAATATATTGATAATAAATAGAAAATTGAAATTTTCTTTGAACAAAATCAATTGATGTTAAAAAAAATGTCCTACTTTGTTTATAATGTCCAATAAAATGGAAAATTTAAATAATGTTTTCTGTTTTCATTGGAAAATACATAGATAAAATATTAATTAGTCTACTTTTTATCATCATCCCATCCAGTTTTTTAAATCAAGCAAATATTTAATAATAGTAGAATTATGTAAAAATTATTTTTACTTTAATAACCGAAACTGGAAGAAAATGCTTCTGAAAACATGGTGACTGCAAGGTTAATTGATACCTAGTGACAAAAGAAAAAGTGTATAGCATCAGTATAACAACATATCTTCATCCTTTGATTTGCGAGATATCACTTTAATCTTTGATTCTCGTCACTCAAGATTATTTTTAGTGCTTTTATATGTGACAGTAAGGCTCTGAATAGACACTATACGTTTCTAATGCAAAAATTCTATCCAATGCATTATTTACATTGATATATGAAAATAAAATAATAATCAAATGCAAAAAGAGAAATTTTAATGCACACTAGAGATATTCTGTTATTGAATATATATGTACAAGGTACGACACATATATACCTTCATATCAACATAAAATAAAATCAAAAAAATCTAAATGAATAATAATTGAATTTTTACCATAGAATAACAAAACATTTCTAAATAATTTGTAACATTTTATGCAAAATGTACAATAGTACTAAAAACATGTATAATTATGTAACGTTCATAGTAGATTCTTCTGATATTTGTTTAACTTAAATTATAAAATTGGAAATGTTAGCCCAACTAAATGTTAGAAAAAATGTACAGATAGTAAAGTTACAAGCACGGTTGAAGTATAAAAAAATTAATATATATATATAAAGTATAAAAATATTGCCTTATTTATTTTTATATTAAATACATATTTAAAAAATTTTTGCTTTCGGTGTTATAAATAAATAAAAAATACAAAATGAAAAATTTATTATAACTTTACAAATTAATTAGTACGGACATTTTTCCACTTTAATCATTACCATCAAACTCAATTTTCTGAAACTTCATGATAAAACATTGTGAGTCAAATATAAATTCCTTACAATATAGTAAATTTTTTATGATGAGGGTTCTAATTAAGTGTATCGTTTTTTCAGTTATGTTTTACATGTTATGTTTATATTTTACATGTTATGTTTTCTAAGCACTTTGGTTTGATATTTTTGCATTTCTTCTCTTAAATGCCTCCTAATATTAATTTTAAAATCTAATTTTAATTCATTTTTTTATTAATTAGACTTTTTCCTATTCTGAATACCATAATTATTGATTTTTTTTAATCAAAAATACTAGTAGATTACATTTGATTAATTACCTATGTTTAATATTTAAAACTGCTTTACTATTTAAATCTTTTACTACATTAAATTTTTATGTCAATTCGGAAATTCTTATATTCTCACACACATACTAATTATCAATATTCAATCAAACATTATTGGTAGAAAAATGATTGCTTATTTTCATTAAACTCACAGATTTGGCTTTTTAATTGATGGAATCATTGGTTGTAAAACCCTATCAATAATTCAAAAACAAGTATAATACTTAAATTTTTTTTAAAAAATTTAATTTTAAGTAGCACATACTTGAAACTTAATAATTTTGATTTTCTTAAATAACAAAATTCTGCATACATAACCTCATCCTGTGTTATATTCAAAACCCGGAATTACTATTTTTATTTTCATGATATAAAATTTATTGTTTAAGCTTTCAAAATTCAAAGAAAAACTACATTTGAAAAATGGCTCGATTAAATATTTTATTTTATCTTGTAAGTCATTATATAATATATATGCTACTATTTGATCTCAAATATTAGCACTATTTTTAAATATCTTCTGTAGATCAAGAGGAAAATAATGATATATCAATAGTATTTTTTACGATTTTCATATTTTTATGAAACATGCACTAGCTATTCTCTACTATATATATATATATATGTAGTTCAATTTCAGTAGTTTAAAGTAAATATATGTTTTTCAACTTTTCCAAAGATTTTTTTATCATTTGTAATATATATATATATATATATATATATATATATATATATATATATATATATATATATATATATATATATATATATATATATATATATATATATATACATATATATATATATATATATATATATATATACATATATATACATATATATATACATATATATATATACATATATATACATATATATATATATATGTATGTATGTATATTTGTATGTATCAGATTAGCAAACCCTGCTCTAAAGAGTTACGACTTTCTTTTGTATGTGAATTGATGCAAATTCAACTTGGTATACTTGTGTGATGAAAGAATATGTTTCATATCTAATACATGATTTTATAAATATGAAAAAGAATTAATCTGGTTACCACGGTGTATTACTTTAAAGATACCGATTAGTTTTATTATAGTAATACTCAAAATAATAGATGATTTTCTCTTTCCATAAGCTTAGAAATGCGTATTATTGCTTATTAAATTATTTAGCCAGGGGTCGGAAGTAATTTTTTTTCTATTTTTGTGTGTAGAAGTATGTAAATGATCAAGTATTTTGGTCCTTACTCTTCTACTTTCTTTAACCCTTAATTAGATAATAATAATTTGTTACAAATAAATCAAAATATTAATTACAATGATTTCATTCATTCATGAAAAAATCTTTTTATCTGCAATTATAGTAAAATATCATATTAATATGTGCCAATGAGGTTTCATTTCAAAGATCTTAAATTCGGGCTATTGCATTCAAATTTAGAAAACATTAGAAAGAAAAAACGAAAATGTACCATCTATGTATCTTTCCGAAATAAAATTTATGATTACTAAAGAATATAAAACACTTATATAAATTTTTATGGAGGCTTATGTACTCTTTTAGGAAAATATTTAGTTAATGTAAGCCCAACAAAACTGCGCAAATTTTGTACTTCCATTTACTAGAATAATGTTTTTCTCTGTTTACAAAATATGCGATTAACTGCGATGCATATTTTCCCTCTACATCACATTAAATCAATGTTACTATTTCCGTAAACAATACCTCCATTACTAATTTATTTTTCTCTATTTTATCATCACATCAATTTCTATAACAAATATCCATTTACTGTTAAAACATATATTGTTTTTTGCATACCATATATCAAGGACAATATATATTGATGAAAAGATAGAAGAAAAATATAACATTAGCTTTTTTATTTTCAGGTCTACACATTTATTGAGAACCGAAAAAAATATCACTGCTAACAAAAAATTATATACATATATCAATTAATAAACTTAAACAAAAATTTCAAAACTGAAACTTTGATATACGATTCAAAATATACAAACGATAAAACATTTTTTAAATTGTTATAGAAAACTTTTCATTAAAATTAGGTTGTTTTATTAAAAATAAGATTGTGATAAAATATTAGTTTAATAAAATTAATTTGCTGTTACCTTTTAATATAATTTTAGTTTACTTTAATATTTTTATGGATTTATTGTCATTAAAACGTGTAACAAAAATTAAACACGTTTGATGCCATTTATCAGGAAAACTGTAGTAACAATAATATGCAAATATTATTGTTACTACAGTTTATACTACAGTTTATATTTAGTATGCAAATAAATGTTAAAAATATTCAAATATCTAACTAAAAAATTAATTAAAAATAGCTATAAACACAGTTGCAATTTCTCTTCATTAATAGAAAAATAGATTTTGATGTTGTAGAATTATAGAATCTAATTAATTCTACTATAACGGGATATGATGAATTATAACTAAAAATAAGAAGTTATTTTAAGATACTCAATAATTTTTAACCATACCATATTTTAAGAGTTAAAATTTAAGTTAAGATAGATATTGATACCTCATATGTTATAATGTTAAATCATATTTTAATAATATTTATATTGAATTTCCTAGACATTTTTGTGAGCAAATGAAATTCTCATCAATTCAGCTATAATTAAGCAAACTTTAATTTTAATATTGTTTATAGTATTAGATAAATAGTAAAATGCATCGATGAAATTCATGTGAGGAAAGATACATATTGATTTGTATTTCTACTTGAAAACAAATCTTTTACTTATATTCAGGTATTTAATATGATATATATATATATATATTATATAAACTAATACTTAAATCTGCTTATCATTGGTCCTGCATCATCAAAACCAAATTTTTCCTAAAAGCTACTCTAAATACGGGAGAAACTACATTTAAGTGCTAAAAAATCCAATATTTTCTTTCTTTGAAATTTATTCTTCAATGTATTATAATCAAGACAGGATTTTACATCTAATTATTATTTCTGCATATAATTATTTCAAGATTTATAAGCATTCATATAAAATCAAATTCTAAAAGAAGATAGAGTACATTAAAAATAAGAATACTAAACATTTCTATTCCAAAAATATTATACTCATAATTTCATAATTAGCTCTATACTTAATTAGCTCTGAAGCAGATTGATATATGTATATATATATATATATATATATATATATATATATATATATATATATATATATATATATATATATATATATATATATATATATATATATATATATATATATATATATATATATATATTCTCTATAGGAATATTGATTATTTTGATATTGATGCATTAATCATATAAGAATAATTCTGTTCATTATTTGTTTGAAACTAGCACAGAAAATAGGAAATTCAGTTAAAAATAATGATATTCCTTAACTTTTTACACATAATATCTTATAAAATCATGGTGTACACTATATCTTGTTATGCAATAAATTTTATTTAATTATTTATACAACAAATATTTGATTTATTTTAAATGGTAGACTTCCTTCATTTCTAAAATGCTAAAACTTGACATAATTGTACATTTATGTTTCATTTATATACTTCAATTATAGACAAAATGATCTTTTTATCGATTAAAAAAACTGTATCAAAAAGTCATTAAAATAGTCATTATCCAGAATGTCATTTGCAATTTTTCGCATCAGCAGATGTATTAATAAGGCATAGATAATTAGAATAGAACTTCACTCGCTGATATGGAGTAGTCGGGTCACTTCATATCCGAATGAAAAACACTCTTTAAAATACTCTCATATATATATTTTCCACCGAGGTTTAATTTTATACCCAAATAAAAGATTATTCTAGATTTATTGCTTGCCACTGAAAGAAGCGAGAGAATTGACAGGTGCTTAGAAAATTTTAATTAGAAAACAGTTTTATTATTTTTTGAAGAAAAAAATCTTTTCAGATACTTCAGAATATTCTAATTTGAATAATTTTTAAGTAATTCAAATCTTTTGGTGAAACTATTTATAAAATGTCTCAAAAGTCCTTCCTGAATATGTAGACAAGTTAATACGTAAAATGATTTAAATTGAGATTGCAAGTTATTAAAATACTTATTAAATATTCTTTATAAACTTGGTACAAAAATTAACTAAAGTATTTTAAATTTCTTCTTTCAAATTATCTTTAATTTTGAAAAAAAAATGTTTTTAGTCATAATGGTTTTATAAAAGAAAAATAATTGGTTCTACAATTCTTTTTCAAAATGTATTTTTAAATGCTATTTTGCAAGTAAAACAAATAATAGTAAATGTTGCATGTTTTCAAATACTTGCTTCACAATCCATTACTTTATTTGTATTCATGTAATTATAATTATATCAATGTATTATGTATATTTATATCAAAACACTTTAGAATTGAAAATAGCCGAGTATGTAAATATAGAAGTTATTCAATATTGAACGTATATTTTCTTTATATGTTTGTGATAGCTTGGTTTAAAATATACTTCACAGAATATTTGCCATGAGCATTATATTTTTATGACTATGATTTTCCCGGGATACCTCTTTCAATGTTCAACCCAGAAAACACCAGCTTTAGTGCAATGCAAATACATTAGTTTTGGGTAGGAATACACAGAAAAAAGGCTTCATGACAAAAATAACTTAGAGGATACCCTGTATATGCACTAAAAATTATGTAGAACAGTAATGATTAAGCAGATTTGAAAAATAGGATTATAATGATTCAACCAATTTAGTTGTTTAAAAAAATTAACTGCACGTGTAGTATATTTAATATTTTATGGGATAAAAGAAATTTGCTCATTAGACTATTGTATAAATTATCCAAAAGTTAATTACTTTTTTCGTTGTTTTAAAACTTTTTTTAACTAAAATACGAAAAACGAAAATCAATCATAATAAAATTAATTATTTAATTTACAAAAGCAATAACTTTACTAAATTAAATAATTAATTTAATAATCTACTTTTAGTCAGGCATACAGAATTCTTTACTTCTATGTATTTACAAATAAAAAAAATATGGGCTTAATAATTAAAGTTTAAATAAATTAACTCTGCTATAGTTTAAATAACAAAATTTATATTAACAACTTTCACTTTCTTGTTGATATCAACTTTTGTACATAATATTTAACGAAATGTATTCTTTAAAAACCGCTAAATGTCCTTAGTATTTTGATAAATTATTAACATTTTTTTCAATAATAACTAATGCACCCTTACAGAAATTATCAGATTTTTAAGTAATACAAGTGTAATCTTGATGAGTACGTGTGCGGAATATTCATATCTTGTAACAGCCCATACTCAACACGGTTTATATATTCTTTATATTGGATGGATTTAAGTACAAAATATAAAATAAACTGCGGCATAAATTTATGTAAACTTATAAAGAATTATTGTAGGAAATAAGTAATAGAAAAGTATACATCCCAATCACACACTTTTTTCATTGTTTTTTGAAGTTGAAAATTCAATATTTTATTGGAAGGTGAATAATCGTTTTACCAAATATGTTTGATACCATGGCTGCAATACAATAATTTAATACATAAAATGAAATTATCTCTAATAGAGTTGGTCATTTTAAAATCTCGTTTTCTTTTCTTAAAATCTTTGTAAGCCCTTAAAGCATCAATTTTAGGTAACAAGGTATAATATCATTCATCTAGGTTAATAAACATCAACATGTTTCAGCATATTTCGATTGCAAAAATGCCAAAAATAATTGTTCCTACCAAACTCAAAATTTATTATTTCGAAACATATTTTATACTTGGTGAATGGAAAATTATAAAATTTACCTTAAATTGCTTATTTTTACCTTAATTTCTTAAAATATTCCTGTAGTCACAGTTACACATTTGCAAAGTTAAAGATTTTACATTTTGGTTTCATGATATTTTAACCTTAAACACAGATACTAATAATACATTAAACATAAAAACAATCTTCCACAGAGTACTGAAAATAAAATGATATTTTTCAGGAAGGATGTTTTTCTATCAAGTATCAACCGAGAAACGAAAATTTTAGTTTTGGTTTTAACTCTTAAGAATAGATAACAGACAAAAATAAGATTACAATCTTTTGTGTTATTCTTTCAATTTTCCTATTATCTGGGAATTTATCACGTTAAAGAGTGATCTTCAATTAATTAAAAGGTTACAACAACACTTTCTTGATTTCATTATCAAAGTCCATTTTTACGGAAATAAAGTTACGTGCTTCCGCAGGAAAACATGCTTTTCATGAAAAGATAAAATATAAAAATTCTTTTTATCATTAGTTAAGATAAAGGATGTTAATTTAGATAACTTTATAGATATGGTTTTCAATTTATTAAATGCCGACATTGTTATATAATTTCCTTTACTAAAATTTTTGTTAATCTCAATTTCACTTGAAAGGAATTTTTATAAGATCATTGTTTATAAAATTTAGATGAGATAATATCAAGTATTATTATTTCATAGATACACTTATAAATTTTAGTTGCATTATTTTAAATTTAAATTAAACATAAATATTGTACTCAGTCAAAACAACCTGAAAAAATAACACTCATAAATTATTATATCTTTATTATTTGTTTAACATTTCTGCAAGTTTCCTATAAACATAGGAAATTTACCATTATAATAAAATAAAATGTAAAATTATTTAACATAAAATTGTGAAATTATATACTTTAATTAATATCATAAAACACAGTTATAAATTAATTGATAATTGATAAATGATTTTCAGTATTAAAGAAACAATTTTAGTTAAAAATGAGTACCTTTTGTGTCAAGCAAAGGAAGGACAACAAAAATAATATTTAAACCAAAAATTAGAGTAACTTCATTAAATTTTAAAGCAATTGAAGACTAACAAAGGTTTTACATTTCTTATTTTATATATTCATCACATGAAATAATTAAATTATTAAAAATGCAGAAATGAATAACTTGATAGGATAAAATTCAGTAATATGTGAAAAAAAACGTTGTTTCTTTATTATTATCATTATAAAACGCTAATTCTTGTAAAATCGCTGTTTACATATCCAAAAAAATGCCTACTGATTATGTACTCTTAATACCGAAGGTTTACCAAATATATGAAACTTAAAATTGTGGAAGAATGTTGCTATGTGCCAGAACATTAGAATCCATTTGCATATAAGTAATGATCAACATTATATTTTTCGAGAAAAATGCAATAAAAATGGATATACTACACGATAATTAACAGTGAAACACAGAAATGGATAGTTAATTGCCTATTGACTCCTTATTTTGATTACTTCCAGATCTTCGTGGAGATTATGCTTCACTTTTGTTTCACATCATACAATTTATAAAACACTTTAAGAGATGACATGCTTCATTATACTCTTTAAAAGATTTCTCATGAATAGATGCTTCAAAAGAATGATGTTAAATATTACTCCAGTAAAATGGCGAATAACTAGTTCAAAATTAAAACATTAAGATGTATTGGACAGATTTATCAATCTTATGTTTCTTTTACAATTGTGGAACATCGGAAATACAGCGACAAAAAACGCATAACATTCAATAATTGCTTGATAATTAGACACTTTACTAGGTTGATTATTACATTCATAGAAAATACTAAAATTCTCAAACCAAACTAAAATGCAGCTAAATGCAATACAGCTTTATCTTTAAAAAAAATCAAAAGCTCTTTTTTCTGCAATTTAAGAAGAAACATTTTTGTAATAAAATTTTTAAAATGTTGACTCCTATCAATCGTTTGCCTAGAAATACACATACACACGCACATACCCACACACACACATATATACATATGTATATATGCATGTATGTACACATATTGGCATCTGTAAAGGAGATTGTAATACAATCATTATTGCAAATCAATGAATTTTTAATTTGCACTGATTAAATTTATTTAATATTATAATCATATTACAAAAAATTATCGTTTTACAAATATGAGAAAAATAACTAAAACATTACACATAATTAATTCACCTCATAGAGAATTTTTTTTCCACATTCTGAGTGTCGTTTGCAGGGTCATTAAAAAACTATTAACAAGAAAAATGAGATTAGCCTCTTCCATAACTAAAAGCAGATTCCAAGGCATATTTAGATGCTAATGCAGCATCTGTTTTTATATAAATAAGTAATATATTCAACAGACCCGATGCTTATTAAATCTAAAAGAAATTCAATCGGGGGAAAAAGTTGCTAAAAAACTTTAGCACGAAATTTATTTTTCTACTGTCAAAAGCAAAAGGTGACTAAGTTAAAAGATTTATCACTGATGTTATTTTAAAATTAAGTTCTAATTTAACCATTTTAAGTAAAAACACAATTCAATAATATTAATTTTAAGGATACTTTTTTCTCTCTGATATCAAAAATTAAATTTTGTAAAGTTAAAAGTTATGTATATATATATAAATGTGTGTGTGTCTGTGTCTGTGTGTTTGTGTGTGTGTCATTTATTTCATGGAAGAATATATTTTATTTGTCAATAAATGGAATATGAGATACAATTCCATGAATAAAAATAATTACATATACAAAATAAATAGAAATTTACTCAGTTTTATATTTAATAAATTGAATTTAATTCAATAATCTATAAATATTTTATAAACTTTTATATTTTACATTAAAAGGAATCTTTAATTAAGCAAATAATAATAATTTTTATCCAGAAAATTGTTGCAGAATAATATGTAAGTTTAATAAAGATAGTATATTATTGAAATTAATAATCTGATATTGAATGAGCATTTTTGACAAGGCACACTCATTTTTATATTTTATGTTTCAAGGTAATAAAATATAGTATTTTCATTCATAGAACATACTATTTAATTTATTCCTTTATATTTGTATAAAAATTTATTAATATAAACTATTAAATAAATTTTTAAAACATTCCTCATCGCGCGTGAAATTTAAATTAAGACTATTTTTCAACAATTAATTCCATTAAACTTGCAATTCAATGCATACTACAATGGATAGGGAAAATAATTTCTCATATCAGGAAACGTTGTGGAAGTTAAATATATATTGAGTGCGTTAATGCGTTATTTTCAAAAAAAATCCTAAAATATAAAAAAACAATGAATAATACGGAGTAACAATTAAATAAAATTATAAATATGAAGGATAATTTTAAAGTATCAAAAGAGCATTCTGATTTTCTGTATGCCAAATTAACTTGATCAATTACCTTCAATCAATTTAATTTATAAAATTGCTACATTTTTAAGCATATTAATATGTTTCCCCGTTTTCTGAATAAAAATTTATATATATATATACATATATATAAAATATATATATATATATATATATATATATATATATATATATATATATATATATATATATATATATATATATATATATATATATATATATATATATATATATACATATATATAAATATATATATATATATGCATTTAGATTTCCATTAACCAATCAATTTAAAAAGTAAATATAAATTGATGTTAATTTGATAAATGTATTAAAATTTTATTCAAGACGATTAATTCTTATTTTTTCTCTTTCTTTTATGTATGTGCCCGTTTGTTGTATTGCTTTTAAGAATTATTATATATTTTCAAGTTCATGATAAAGATGAAAAAATTGGAAAAATATCATTTAAATGACGTATTTTATCTTTACATTTAATTGCCAAAATTAGCTAATGTAAAATAATTTTTGTTCATCGGTAATTATTTACATTTATCTATTTATGTTTAATACATTAAAATAACTGAAATATATGTAATTAGTAACACAAATTTTTAATGAGACAAGTACTTTAGTTTGAACTTTAAGAAGCAGTTTAATTGATAGACAATATTATTATTGCATGGTATTTCTGTTGTTAATTTAACGTAATTTAAAATGTGAAATTTCGAAATAGGAATTAATTTAAAATTTGATGTATATGTAAAAAACGTAAATTAATGTAGTTTTTTTAACTTGTTTATTTTAATTTGCAATGGTACGTTCTTGCGAAAAGTGCAAATTTACATTAACTTGTTTGTGCATTTCACCGTACTTTTTTTCCTTAAGAGAAATTTTAATTTAATTTAGATGATTATATTATTCTACAGAAATATAAATTGTTTTTTTAAAGCAATATTCGTATAAAAACTGTACATAAATATAAAATAGCTCTATATTTATTTTTACAATACTACATTATGGTAATTATTTTAAAAAGTATAATTACAATACTTATTTTATAAAAACTATTTAAAATTGCCTTTATCATAAGAAACTGCATGATATTCAAGTAATCACGAAATAAAATATGATTACCATTGAGTTGTTAACTAAATTTTATTTCAAAATTTTTCTTCAGTCTATATTCTTCTTTACAATATTGTTTGTTATTAACATTGTTATGGTTATACCTATAAAAAATATATGATTGCAATACTTATTTAACAAAAATATTAAAAACAGTCTTTAGTTAAAAAAGCCGCCTAATATTCAAGTGATCACTAAATATAATACGCGATTATCGTTGATGTATTAACAAAATCTAATATCAAAATTTTAGCTTTATGATATCTAAGCAAATGTGTTAAATTATTTGATTCCGTAAACAATAGAATGTATTATTTTTATTGTAATGACAGAATTTTTATAATAAATTATTGCTTAAAAATGAATTTTATATGAAAATTAATTTAGAAGTCACAGTGTGTTATCTTAAACATTTTAATTTGAAGTTAGAGTATTAAATATTAAATTTAAAATATTTAATGCAGGTGTAATTTATACAGCATGTAAAACAGATGATTTTGTTTATTTTATATTTATAAATTCCAATTTATTAATGGACGTGTAATGACATCATTTTAATTCTGAAAAAGCTAAAGTTACTTTTAATTATTTAAATTATTATTTTCATTCATAATAAAAAATGTTGATACATTCCTTTCGTGTTTCATATTAATCAAAGTTGCACATTTTAAATTATTTTGTTTTTATTTAAATGCTCTTTAATTGAAGATTATAATGCATTTATTAATATGATTTCAATAAATGAGCTCAAAACGTTAAACAAATAACATTGACAAATGACATATTTATTTTTATATCTTAACTTGAAATTAGTGTAAACTTTTTAATTAAGAACGTTAATTTTTCATATGGCGTTCTTCACTATTACTTATTTAAGTCGAAATCTTTAAAATATACAGATCAATTTGATGTTTAAGATTCAATTTCTTAGTTCAGGGCAGTTTTCAATTATTCACTTCATTATTTTTATTACAGGAACATTTTAATTATACAACTTTTTTACTGATGTCTTGGTTTATATATCTTATTGGTATTTGTGATTGAAATCATGTAAATTAAAATCTACTTTTTTATTTATATATTCAGAGGTATTTTGCACTATATGAATGTATTATTAGATATTATGGTAAAAAATATAATATTTACGCATTTTTATATCAATGAACTCAAATTATAATCGTTTATGATTTTAGAATACAGAAGAAATTGAGTTTATCTGTTTGTTTCACTGCTCCATTTATTACACGTAACTTCATTGACCTTTTAATATATGGTATTGACATATCAATCTAATCCTTGCAATTCCCCAATAAATAATATAAAGGAATAAAATAAAAAACAAATTCAACTACTATACAAAATGTTTACTGCCTGCACATCAATGGCTTTAAAATATATTTAGTTTTAACGGGAAAATAAAAACTTTAAAAAATATTTTGGAAGTATTCTAATTAGAAATAAAACATCGTTGAAACAGTGAAAATGAAGCCAGTGAATTTGAATCGATGAAGTGAAATATAACTTTTATTTTCTATTTCTAACATTATTATGCATGACATAAACTTACTATTATAGTTCACATGTTAGCCTAATCTACGAAAGTAAATCAAATGTCTCATTTATTTAAAATTTATGTAGATGAAACCAGTTCGTTCATGTTTCGCAGTATATTAAAAGCTGTGTGTTAGTTTTATTATCTTTGGAACACGTAAATTTATGGTTCTTTTCTTAATGAAATAACGAGACCTAACCAGCGTTTAAATTAAGTTTGCTTTGTGTTTTAGATCATAAATTATTTATACTCCCTTTTTCTTTCGATACGAAAAATTATGCCACTATTTTTATTCATTGGGTAGTATACTTATTTTGCGATCACAGAAAACAAGTAAATTGTCCTCTACTATTCTAATGGGTCGTGTAAAATTATTTCATGACTTTCTTTCTGTATCAATTTCAATTGTAGAATCACATATGGAACAAAACTTCATTTTTTTGACTGATTGATTTAAATAATCTAAATATTTTTGAATATGAAAGTGAAAATTTCATAAGCATTCACATTTCGTCAACTAATAAAGAATTTTGAAAAAGAGAATTTTTAGAAAAATATATTTTGCTTTTAAATGAATTTTTATATATAATGAAAGCTAAATTACTTTACATTTTTTTTAATTTAATGAATATTGGATTTGCAGTTCAGAAATAAATAATGTAAAATACAGAATTTTATACATAAATATAACTTTGTCAGCAATTAACAAGCATACAAAATTTCAGGGTATAAAGCATCTCAAAATAGTCTACTATTCAAGCAAAAATTAAAAATCATTATATATCAATGTCAATCAAAATTACTTATGTTCAAATGAAAGATTATGTGTAATTTATAAATTATAATCAAAATATATTTCTTTAAAAAAATTCAATATGAAATTTAATTGAATAATATTTATTAGTTATAATAGCTGTTATTAGTTATAATTCAAATAAATTAATCTTTCTGTTAGTTTGTAATTTTTTTTTTTTAAAAAAATTTCTTTGTTGTATAATTTTTGTACTTTTAAGAAAATCACTAAATATAAATTTATACAAAAATGGCTCTTTTATAATTGAAGAAAAAATTTAAATTAAGTAATTTTTTTCTGCAATCAACATATGAAGGAAAGAAAGAAGATATTCTTGCTCAAATATATTTAATAAACTGAGGGGGAGATTTTATATTTGATTTCTTTTTGACATCTGGAATTAATGCTATTTTACAGTGGCTTTTTATCATTTTTGGCATTTTAAGATTAATTTATTGATTTTGACTGGTTATTGGTTCTTAGGGGAATAAAAAAATTTAAATTTGAGAATATAAAATAATTTTGGTATAAAATATCATTTAAAAATTTTTTTGTTAAAAATTTTATTATAAACTTTCTTGAGCGCACTAAAAAATGAGAATTTTGGGAATTGGAAAGAATTCAAATTTTTGAAGTACATTTTTTACCATGAAAATTATTTGTTAAGAGAAATTTTGATTTACTTAGATATTGTTAATGACTTTCAGTTACGGAATTTTCGTACAATTCTTTATATTATTAACTTTATTTAATTAAATAATTTGCATATTGTTGAAAGTTAGAAATGTAAAAACAATTCTCTAATTATGACAGCATAAAGTATAAATGAATGATAAAATTTTTTTTCCTAAATACTTCTTAAATTAAACGGAAATATTTTATAATGTCATTGTGTATAAAATTTTATAGTGTTTGATAAAATTATATTAAGCAATTCTTCAGTAATACCTTATTTTCTTTCTCTCTAAAAATCCGAGTTTTTAATTTTCCATACACTGTATGGATTTCATTTCAAACATTAAATTTAGTATTTTAGTGTTATTTATTAATATACACATTATTTCACTAACATTTATTAACATACACCTTATTTTATTAACATACACCTTATTTTATTAACATACACCTTATTTTATTAACATACACCTTATTTCAATAATATTTTCATGTTAAATTATCACTTTACCTAGCATTCCTTCCTAATCAATGACAAATATATGACAATTATGAGGAAAATCTTAAACATGTCACAAGTTGAAACTTGAATCTTTTAAAAAAAATGTAATGTATTCATTTTAAATCTAAGTGTTTTAAATGCACCACAGAAACTATCTTTCAGTTCATGCTAATCAAATTTAACAACTTTTAAGACTTATAAAAATTAATATTACATTTTCTGGTTATATAAATAAAATATCTATAACTGTTCATTAACATAATGACTAAATTTATTTAAGTTTAAAATCAACTTACAATTATAAAGTGTTTTTACTCAATTTGTTAATGCAATTTTTATATAATAGTATCCACAATTTAAAGTATTTTTCTAATAATTACTTTAAGAAATTTCAATTTAATGAACTTAACAAGAATAATTATGGAGAAATTTAAAAACATAGTTATCAAAAATTATTAAAAAGTTTCAGCTAATTTTCTTAAAGATATTTTCTAGCTAATCACAAAAAATAAAGAAAAATATTCCTAAATATTTTAAATTTATGATGGAATTTAATCTCTAGTTGTATTTCGGAACTTTCAAACACAGCTGTTAAAACAGATGTTAGCCACATTTGAAAAATTTCAAATGTTTAATAAAATTTGTCTCCATCTATCCAATAACATATTTTTATCAACGTTACACGAATAATATTATTCTTCATGCTCAGTTGTAATTTTTAATTCAAATTAATACCACATTAATTAAAGTGCATTTAAGAATGAACTTTTTTACTTTTTAAAAATACATCGCTTAGTTCTGAAATAAACTAAAATAGTATTCTAAAATTTATAAATTATCACTTTTAAAATTTAGAAAGTATCATTTTTTACTTTCAACAATTTTGATTTTATCAGATTTTGTACTGAATTAATTTTCTTGTATTTAAAAAAAAATTATATAGAACTAATGAAGATAATTTTCGCTTAGTAAACAAAATTAGCACAGATAACTGTAAGGAATTTCCATTTCACGTCTAAAGGTTATAATCTTGATATTTTTCAGAAAGTCCAGTTTTAAGAAAAGCAATTTTCAAAGTCCCTGTAGGGGTGTTAAGCGGATTAGATCCTCCAAATTTCTACAAGTTTGTGTTAAGTTGCTGAAATGTTTTCAAGGGGCTCTCGAGGAGAAACCTGTCTTGCCATTCCTGGAAGTTTGAGAAAAAAAATAAAGCCTGAGAGAAACACTCATCGCTTTTCTACAGCCTAACTCTATTTATTGAGCCATTTGCAGCAGGTAAAAGAAATCTCTCCCTAATAAAACTATATTTTGATTTAAAGGAAATCCTTGGTGTGAAAAATTTTAAGTGGATAATATGCACATAATTAAAGTCATTTTTCTACTAGTTGTACCAGCTTAGATGTATTATAAATTTTTGATTGGTGAAGTGAGGGAAATATTACATGATTGAGAGTTTCCGATGTATAATATCTACGAAATTTTTAAAAATTCTTGTTATGAATCATTCATCGAAAATTAAGGAAAATTTGATTTGTATGAAGAATTTTTTAAAAATACAACTTCGACTTTACTTTTCCTTTCAGATTAAAATGTAACTCTTTTACGCTAATTAATTCTGCTTTAATTTTACATGCATTAGTGGGTGGTAAATATTTTTGCTTGTTAAAATGTATTAATAGTACTTATTGCGAGTTTAGAGTACTGCTTATTTTAGTACAGTAATTTTTCACAAGTAATTTAAGTAATTTTTCCAAAGTAATTTTAGTTACTTTATTTTTTTTCTTGCAGAAAACAGAAATGAAATTTATTTGAAAAAAATATTTTTGTAGAAATTATAAAGTCGATGAAGTTTTCTAGCAGATGATCATAAACATCTTTCCAGGTTAGATGTGATTTTTGAAAAATCAAATGTTCTTTTATTACGTTATAACAGAAAAAAAAAAGATTTCGCGAATTTTAACTTAACATTATTCTCTCTCGATGCTGCAACATATGATACATTATAATATTTCTATTCCACTCTATGCATATTAACAGTATGCATGATTGTTGCATGTTATCTATAAGAAAGATATTTTCAATATATATACAAAACATGTATTTAAAATAAGCTCAAAATATCTATAGTTACTCAAAAAATATTATTCAATGATAATTAAGGAAAAATATGACTTGATTATAATATTAATCTTAATTTATGTTTATTTATAATTACAATTTCAAAAGCAGATTTAGCACTATATGTACTTTATGGTATAAGGTGTTGACAGTAAAACCTTACTTTTGAATATCATTATCAAATTAAATATGATCTTAAAAATTAATAACAATTGTTATTCTTCACTTGTAACCAAAACACAATTGTTTTTGATTGGTTAAAATTTATATATATATATATATATATATATATATATATATATATATATATATATATATATATATATATATTTATATATATATATATATATATATATATATACCAGGTGAGCCAAAAGTTCGTTACAATTTTAAAAATTCATAAAAAAATGAGAAAGTGAGATAAAGAAGGTTCGAGGAAACTGGCTCTTTGGAGGATCGGCCACGCAGTGGGAGACCCTCGTTGGCGGAGAGCCGAAATACTGCCGTAGAAACCACAATGAATGATTTAGCGGCGGAATCGTCCATTTGGAGTAACAGTGCTCGCGAAGCTGGAAGAATATTGGATGTGCCTCAATCATCGATTCGACGTATCCTCCACGGGATATTGCATCTCTATCCCTATAAACTGCAGTCACTGCAGGAGTTACAACCGGGAGACACATCTATGCGGGAATCATTTGCCAAGTGGGCTATGGCAAGAATCGAAAACGACCCTCAGTGGTTGTTCAACGTTTTCTGGACGGATGAGGCGCACTTCACACTACACGGGGATGTCAACACCCATAACACTCGTATATCGGCAACATCTAATCCTCGTGAATACACGATGAAATCTCTGCATCCAGCCAAGTTGACAGTCTGGTGTGGCTTCACCTCATCTTTCCTTGTCAGACCTTTCTTTGAAGAACCGTGCCCCAGATTGGGCTGGAAAACGTGCACAGTAACCGCTAAGCGTTACCTCACTCTTTTGCGTGACAAAGTCGAGCCCGCATTAAATCAAAGAGGTGTGTTATCTGCAATAAACTTTATGCAGGATGGCGCACCACCACATTATGACAATCCAGTAAAACGATCCCTTTTGAGTACCTTTGGTGAAGAGAGATTGATCAGTCGAGGTTGCAAGATCACATGGCCTCCATGATCACCCGACCTCACTCCAGTTGACTTCTGGTTGTGGGGCTATTTGAAATCACGTGTGTACCGTTCATCTCCTTCAACATTGGCCGAACTCGAAGATTCCCTCTGTCATGAGGTTTCTGCAAATCATTCCGACATATTGCATTCAGCTGTAACGGGCGTTGCGTGTCGCCTTAGTTTGTCGTACAATGTACTGGAGGTCATATTGAACAACTGTTATTATCTGAATAAATGAATGGAGAATACTGTTGAACTTTTCATTGTGTTTCGGACATTCAGTGCCATCTATAGGCGACACTTTTAACTAAAACTTTTTTTGCTGCAAAAAAATATCCGACTACCTTGTGAGCCCTTTCTTGCAAACCGCACTTCTTTATCTTACTTTCTTCTTTTTTTATGAATTTTTAAAATTGTAACGAACTTTTGGCTCACCCGGTGTATATATATATATATATTATTCGATAAATAATGTTAATTTTAAACAAATAATACTAATTCTATCACATATTTAACAATAAGCATTTATTGGATTAAGAAGCTCTAATTATGAAGATTTATAAATTAATTGATTGCTTAGTTAGCGTCAATGAAATATTGCGTATTTTCTTTACAATTCTATTTAAAGCAATATTAATTTTATTGCACACATATTCCTTTAATTTGGACTGGGTTAAATTTTAAACATTACATTTTCATTTGTTGCAAATATTTTACCATTAATTTTGCAACATGTTGAAATATAAGATTATCTTCATAAAATAATTATTTTATAAAATATTATTAACTTTTAATATTTAAATTTATGTATGATTGGAAAAGAAATAAGGATGGAAAAATTTCATAGAAATATTTCATAGTAGTCCTGAATTTCTTTTAATCAAATCAAAAATTTAAGTTATAAATGTAAATAGAAGTTAAACTCAAAATAACTTTTTAAATTAAATGAAAGATATACTCGTCTTTTTTATACACATAAATTAACAAAAAATATTATAGAGTGGGCTCTGCTTATTTCTATATCAAAAATAGTAATATTAATGTTAATTAAAAAACAAAAAGTAACATGATATGAGAAATTTACATTGTAATTTATTTTTTAAAAAATAATTTTCATACTATGATAATATGATATCTTTAAAAATTCATAAATAATTTATCACCCAAACATTTTTTAAATAGAAAACGCTACATGATTAAATATTAATGTTTCCAACAAAGTATGTATTTTTATTACTCTGTTATTCCTCTTTTATAAAAGAATAAAAATTTAGAGTGAATTTTCATGATAAAGCATATTATGAGGTATTATTTTTTGGAAAATATAATCTCAAATATTTGTATGATTTAAAACATGATTTTAGTATAGAACACTAAATATTTTATACAATGTGTTCATAAATTCAAATAGTTTTATAAGAATATATTTATTATTTAAATGTAAAATTATAAAAAATCAATAATTTTTTTGATTAACAAAATAATGAAGGTGAAGTTTGTCTTAAGAATTTAGAACCAATAATCATTTGCGAGTTAATTGGAATTATAATATTCATTTCAAATAAATGTATCGTCATATGTGAAATAGTATTAATTTATTTTCCACAAATATGTACTTCAAAATGCATTTGTATTTTCAGAAAAAGCAAGTTATTGTATTATTTTACTTTGTTATTTAATGA
Organism: Latrodectus elegans; assembly: GCA_030067965.1. Classification (NCBI taxonomy): domain Eukaryota; kingdom Metazoa; phylum Arthropoda; class Arachnida; order Araneae; family Theridiidae; genus Latrodectus; species Latrodectus elegans. Next base: position 76,188,895 of record CM057811.1, read on the forward strand.
AAAAAAAAGGATTATTATAAAGAAAAGGATAACATTATCAATTTTTCAGAAGTTTAAAATAATTTAATTTGGATTTGTTGAAACGCATATAAAAATTATATTTTATGAAACTTCTACAAATTTACATTTTTTTAAAATTATTTTATGAAACTTCTTCTGCTCTATTTATTTTCGTATTCTTAGTTATTCAACTTATTTATAGTAGTAAAAATTCAATAGAAATCTTTATATTTACGTAATGAAATTTCCAATTAAAATATATGGAAATTTGTATAAAATAATCGAGATAAAAAAATTTCTTTTTGTCATTTTTAATTTACATACTTGAAATCAAAAATAAATAACTAGGAAATCGGAGAAAATAAATGAAAATTTATTTTTATACATTTCCAAAATTTTAATCTATGGCACAATAAAATTTTAATTAGTTACGATACTAAAATAACAGCTTATTGTTTGATTATACCTACATTTTGGACCTACACCTACATTTTGGACCTACACCTACCTGCCTACATTTTGGTTATTTCGGTATTAAATATTTAATGCTGAAATAATATTGTTAAAAATCAATAAACTATAGTAAAACATATTAAGTGAATGCTTGGTTTCTTTATTGCTCAAACATATTTACTATGTAACATATCATACGTATTTACATATTACATTATATTAAATTCAAACGAGAAAAAACTAAATTGAGTCATCTAGTTTAAAAGGGATTCCAAATGACAACAAACATGCCTGCCTGAGGTAAGAATCCAATCCATGAACAGTTGAAACAAACGCAAAAGAGTAAACTATTCAGCTTCGTGTTACGAAAAAAATGGCAAATATCTACAATGTTAGTGGTTTATATTTTAATAACTTCATGAATATGATTACCATCTATTTCCAACTGCAAATTTAGTAAATCATGTATTTCATTAAAGTAACCAAGATCTTTTTTACTTTTCTAAAATTATTTAAATATATGTAACAATTAGTAACAATGCAACAATTTTAATGCACTAAAATTTGATCTTTCTGTTGAGATGGAGAAATGGAAGAAGAGTATTAATGTTTCTTAATGACATCCAAATTTATATATAAATCCCTATTAACAAAGTTGCTTATGAAAAACATGCCAATCATGAATATGAATTTTGTTAAAAGTTGACTGATAAGGTTTTTGCATCCATATATTGGCAAAAATATCTATGTTATTGCATTAATTATCAAAGTCTAATATCAGAATTTTAGATTATACTTTGGGTAACAATTTAAAATTAGACCAGTTTTTGAGTTTTTATTTTGATTAAATTACGCATCCAATTGAATAAGAAAGTATTGCACAGTATAGTCAATAAATCAACGTATTTCATGAATTCTGAGACTACTATTAAAAATATTGCCTTTGAAACATTCAACCCAATTCTTCTATTTCAATAGACTGACTAGCATTATAAAAAATAAAAACGCATTTAAGCGGAAATTATTTAAAGTTTAATAGCTAGATTTCGTCAGTCAGTTGACAAAACTATTATAAACTTCTATAGGATAAATTCATATTTACCTCAATTCACTTTTTTAGAATTTCATTTCATTCAATATTTATATAAATATGTATTCTTTAAATGTAAATGTTTCTGCTTTTCTTACATGTTCCTTCCAGAAATATGCGTTTTATTGGGAATTTTAAATTCGATGTACTTTTGGTTTGGAGTTTTTTTTCGTCCCTTTCAATATGTGTCATAAAATGCGTGCACCAGCATCAAGTAAAGTATTTGGGTAAACAACACCCGAAGGAGAATACATGAATATCAACAACTGAAAATTTTGGAGCCACAGGAAACTTGTCGCCATCTATGCTGAACGCATTTTTCAATGAAGGGTGAGAGCTTTCATTCTATGCAAACAGCATAGTAGAGAGGAATAGCAAAGATATCCTTTCTTGTTTTCAAAATGTTGAAATGCTCAGAATAAACCTGATATTTAAATTAGTTTGATGGAATAAATTATACAAATTAAGATGCAAAGCTCATTGCTTATACAAAATTTAAAATATATGGTGATATATTCTTACATTTTGGCAATAAATTTACTTGTAACATTTCTATGCAAATGAATATAACACATTATTAATTTATGCTCCGGCATCATATGCTGATAATGTATAGCAAAATGTGCTTTTAAATGCAGTGTGTACATATCAATATATATATATATATATATATATATATATATATATATATATATATATATATATATATATATATATATATATATATATATATATATATATATATATCAGGAAAATAATAATAATATTTGTAATGTACTATTATTATTATCATGAAATTAATCTAATCAATAATATTATTCGTTTTGTACTCTTTCTTTTCAGGAAAACATAAGACAAAACTGACCATAAAACAATAAATAAAGAACTCTTGAAAAAGTGTGAAACAAGTTAATTTCGCATATGTAAAGAGAGCAAATGAACTTTTCCTTAGTTAAAGAAAATAATCTATTTTTAGATAGTTAGGGCTTGAATTTCGATTACAAAGATAATTTCATGTTTGGTTATGAAAAATAATTTGTATCATATTTATTACATTTTATATCATAGCTCTTATATTTTCAGTATGTATAGAATATAATTTATATTTTTAATTTAAAAAATTTGCTGTACTTCAAAATTTATAAGTATTCTCATATTATATGAAATTTTTTGATACAAAGATATCTTTAAATATCTCTACAGTTTTAAATTTACTAATTTGAGTGTAAAACATGCTTTCATTCTGAGCGATATTTTCTTATTATATTAATTTATATTATAATTGCAATTATATTTCATGACGTTAATATTTGCTATCATTAACAATGCATCTAAGCAAATAAAAAATGTAAAAAATTAAGAAAAGAATAAAAATAAAAAAGTATTTAGATTTTCACTTAAAAATTTCTAAACACAAAAAGAAAAAAATTGATAAATACTAGAAAAATTAATAATTCATTCTTTTATTCTCGTCGATAAAAAATATAGCTTATTGCAAAAAAAGATACAAGGATTTTTATTTACGTACTATATTAATGTGTACAGAACTTGTAAGTACCTTAACATATAAAAGTATTGCATTTGCAGAGTAACTTTTTTAAAAAAAAATTTTTATTTTCCATGTACAATAATTAATTAAAATAGACCGATTTTTTGAGAAGAAAACCAATTATCGGAATGAAGTCCGCTCCAAATTGATTTGGAAATTTGGTGTTCTACTGTGTATAAAATAAAATTCATGATTTAAAAGAGATTCAAATGCTTTAAGAAGTCTTCTAAAATTTTAATGTAGGAAACAGAGAAATCTGCTGAATATTCTAAAAAATAGAAAATATCCAGCAGATTTCTCCCTTTCCCACAGTAACACAAATGGTCCATCTTATGGGTTTAGATACAAATTTGTAAAAAAAGTAATTAAAACGATTCACGGAACTATATGGTTGGAATGATGATAAATTTACGAATTATTAAAAATATATAGCACATAACAAAATATATATAATAAAATCTAATGAACACTTTATTTAACTGTTTGCTTGGATAAATAATTAATACTATTTTTGATTTATTTATGTGAAATTATTTGTAATGATTATGTTTTAACTGAATATTAAAGGAAAAACTGAGATTTCTGTGAAAAAAATAAATTTGATAAGTATGCAGAAAAAGGTTTAGAAATCTTAAAATTATTTTTTTCTAATGCTTGACTGCCTTTTAAAAATTGAATCAGTTTCAATGATACAAAGGGTAAAAGTAATGAATACTTTTACAGTAGAGCACCCAGTGAATGTGACATCTTTACCCCGAAATTGAAAGGATAAGGAAACACACACACAGAGAAAGGAACATTCATGCTCAAATCAGGATTTGGACCCGGGTCCTATTGCTTCAAAGTTAGGGACACTAACCACCCCATCTTTGGTCGACAAATATAAAAATGTAACAAAATGTTTTTACATAAAATAATGTAAATTAAACACAAGAATTTATTGAATATATTTTCATCACTAATTATATAGATGATTCTTTCTAACATATGAACTTAGTAAGATAATCTTAACTCTAACTATATAGCTTATATTTTCTTCTATGAAAAAAAGGAATATAAATGCTCATAATAAGCACAAAGACAAATATGACAAAATATTAATAAAAACTATGTTTATACAAATAGTAAAGGAGTTTATCTAAATTTATATAATTTGTTATTAATTTGTTATAATTTTTTTGTATTTTACTATATATAGTACACCAAATATTAAGATGTTTCTTTATTTTACAATACTTTTTTATATTTTTAACTTTAGCATTCTCTTTTTACAGGCTATAAATATAGTTTCCTGAAAATGTATGTATTTTGGTACTTCCTTCTGGCTTTTGAAACCCATAGGGATCTCACGTTTTTCTTCCATATGTTACATGCATCCATATATGAGAAAATCTTTGAGATATTACGTTCAGGAAATAGATTTCATTTAGTCTGAAATCTCGTATTTTATATTTGAGACTCTTTCCGCAACATGGTGTTATCAGAACCGTTTTATGATGAATGCTCCTTTACTTCACTCTTTACTCCATATTTAAATCGGTTTTCCAGTTTTTAAATATATATATTTTAAAAAGCATGAATAATGCGAAGGTACTTAAATGTATTGTTTTTCCCTGTTTTTACAGTAAGTTATGGTATTATACGTGGTGCTGAAACGTTGGAATAAATGTAACTTTTCTTAAATTCCATTTTCATGAATGTCTTTGAAAAGTACTTAAAATGTTTATTGTGTGCCTTTTCAACGCTTAAAAATGATTTAAAATGTTTATTTCACTTTTGTGTTGTGATTTATAGTATTTCATCGCTTTTTTATGTTTTCATCTTGGAACTAAGTTTGCATTCATATGAATATTACGCTTCTTTCCATATAAAAGCTATGATGCATTGCTTTCAATTTCCGACTTTGAGCTTTAGATAAATGTTTTGGTATGATACAAGCACTAAAACGTTTAGGGGAAGAGCATTATATATTATACTTCACTTAGATGTATTTTATACTAATATCTTTATCGAACTACCTATAAACAGTTGAAGAAAAATACATTTTTTCTGTTAATTTTTAATAATTTTGAACAAATAACAAAAGTAGTATTTTTATTGCACAAAATTCCTATTTCCTTTTCTACTGTTTACGATATAGGTTACTGTATTTTCAATGATTTTCTAAGTTGATTCTATGCTTACCTAATTTATAAGACTTATTTAACTATTTAATTAAAAAAAATTTCTTCAATTAAGAAATTTATAAAATGTTAATTGAAGATTTTAAATATGGATAATAATTTGAATTAATTTCTAAATATAAGTAGTTTTTAATAAGATTTATGGAGAAAAGTTTGATTTGGAAATATGAAAAAAAGTGTATCGCATTTTTACTTATTTATTGTTATGCATTATTTGGATTATAAGCAAAATAGATATTTTATGTAATTTATGTGTGAGTAATAAAAATTAAAACTGCATATATTATAAAAAATATCTATGTAAGTTTAATTCCCTCCTTTAAAGCATAAAAACAAAAATTCTTAATATTTAAGAGTAATGTTAAAAGTCACAAATTTTTAAAAGTTAATACTCAAAAATCATATTATTAAAACCATTTTACTTGTAAGTAGTAATGTTATCGACATTATGTGAATAATTTTATTACAATAATGCATCTATATTATTTGATATATTTGGATAAAATATGTAATAACAGCAATATATATGTTTTGATTTAAATGATTCACACATTAATCATTACTTATAAGTTTTATCCATATTACATGGATATTTATATAAAAAAAACATCTTGTGTTTTTACATTTATTATAATAATTTCATAAAAGAAAATAAGCTTAATATACAAAGCAAAAAATAATTAACATAAAAAAAAATCTCGGATCTGACAATCAGAAAAAAATTAGAAATAAAAATCATTCCTAATTCTTATGAAAAAAATGCGCAACAAATATTATGCTTAAAATTTAAAAGGTTATAAATTTTTTAGCACTTAAGGATAAAGAAAATAAACATCCCGATTCTGATTTGTGAATTCATGTACTAAATAACTTATTTTAACTTGAAAAAAGAAGATAAAATTAAGAAAATACTACTAAATTAACTTAGCTTAACTTGTACGAAAATAAAATAAATAAACTTAAATTAAAATGTATCCAAAATCACCAAATAATAAAGTTCCGAGTACTGAATAAGCAGTGGTTTAACATTAAGAGACTTCATTACAAAGTATTCTCTCACAAGTTTAATGACAAATATTTTCTAATATACAACAAAAATATTTTGTCAACATTCGCAGTTCAGTTTATTTAATAAGAGATTTTAAATTGTGCAGTAGTATCTATACTGCACAATGCATTTATTTTAAAACTGGTGTACATTGTATAAAGGAGAATAAAGTTTTACCGTGGCATACGCACACTTTCCCAGGAACTGTAGCAGGGACCTTTATTGAAGGTCGCATAAATCACCAGAACAGGAACGTCAACTGGACAGACATGTCGTTTGATGGATGGCTCGTAGGCCATGGTCCTCCCACTTCAGAAGTTGGTACTGAAACTATTCATCTCCGACATTAGAGACCCACATTCCAAGAAAATCGCACAGAAAGAGAACAATATATATATAACAATTTAGAGAGGTAAATTTCACCTTTTATTATTGGTAAAATTCACCTCCAAATTTCCCCTTTATTACTTAGGGTAAATGTCACCTTATATTCGTAATTTGTTAATAAAATTAGGAATTGAGGAAAACGCATGATTTTTTTTTTAATTTTTGATATATATGAATAACGTATTTAACATTTTGTGTCATATAAAATACATATGTCATGAATTTAACAGTTTAACTTTGGCGTGATTCTATTTTTTTTATGTTATAGCATTAAGGTATAGGGTTATTATTAAATACATGTAAAATCAATCCAAAAAGTATAGATTTGTAATCTAAAGTGGAAAATTATTTATTATTATCCAGTAATTTTTTAATGAGTTTTTTAATAACAATTATAATTTACAAGAAATCGAGAAAAATCTGATAATTATAAAAGAAATATTTGAAATAATAATTTTCGATTCTCTAATAATTTGAATTATATTTTGCTCTAAGTAAAACATCTTTACAAACCAAAATGATGCGCTTTTAAATGACTGAATTTCAAACATCTGAAATATCTACAGCAACCAAGAATTCATATAAAATGAGAATTAACTTAATAATTTAAATATATTTTTCTAAGGTTAATATTTCAATGTGAAATAAATAAATTCTCGATATTGATTAATTTCTATATACAAATCAAGATTAAATTCATTTGATGCATTGCTAAAACACTGATAAGAATTTTTACTGTGAATTAAATTAGAAAATTCTATGAAGATATTAGAAATACAGCTGAAAGTGATTATTATCATTTTTATATTCATAACGTTAACACGTATATATATAATTTCTGGAATTTCTGGAGACATTTAATGGTATACCAGTTTGCTGTTACTGTCCCTCCAACTTGATGGCTTTGACCAATCCCGTACATCTGAAGAGAACGACATACATCAATTTTTGCAGTGTTTTTCTACCATTATCGGCGTGGGATCATCTTCAAAGACCCATACTTTGCTTATTTGACGTGTTGGAATGTCAAAAATGATATGTACGTTCCATCACCTGTTACACTATTAAAAATGATGCGGTTGCAATCATCATTTAGCAATTTAAGAGTTTCTTTACTGATTCTGACACGCTCCTCTTTTTGGTGCTCAGTTAGATTATGGGGAACCCAACGGAAAACTACTTTTTTCATATGTAATTCTTCATGAATGATTTTGTGTATGCCTGTGGATCCAATGTTATGTTCCTTCTGTATCATTTGATAGGTACCGCGATTATCATCCATTAACATTTTTCGTATGGCAGACACATTATCCGGGATGATAGTCGACGGCGGCCTTCCTGTGTGTTCTTCATCCTGAAGAAAACTGCGACCTCTTCTAAATTCTCTCTAAACCATCTGAATACAGTTGCACGAGCTATAGATTCATCACCAAATGCTTATTGCAACCGTTTTACGTATTCTTCTTGATTTAATTCTGCTTTAAAATCGTAGAAAATCATAGTGCGAAAATGTTCTCGTGTTGTCTCCATTTTCTCTCTTGTTTAAAATGTATTTTACGCTAAACAAGTTGAAGTAAGTCAGTAAAAAATCACCTTCTGTGTTAAAATACTTTGTATTTTAAAATTAAACCGTTATTTTTATTTTGTAAATTCTCGTCTGCGCGTATCTCAAAAATTTCAGAGCATATATATTCCAATAAAGAAGGAAATCACAATTTGCTTAATTACTTATAATCAATATTATTTTTAAATCATTTATGCATATACATACTTATCTAATGGTTGTAATAGATGAATTACAACTATACTATCAGTTAAGCATTAAAATAAATGCTGTCAAGTGGAACTTGAAAGAGTAAAAAACAAAATGTGAAAAATAAAGATTCACAATATTTTGCTAATAATAAAGTGTTACAATCAATTATCTTTAATGAAACTTTGACAACACGATGTTTTAGCTATTTTGTGGTAGTCCAGCCACCACTGTGTCTCTTGCCACCACTGTGATGTTGCTCTCCAAAAATGTGAGGTATTTAAGAAAAAGACTTGTTAAGTGGAATTGAATAGTTAAAAATGAAAAATGAGAAAATTAAGATTCACAGTGATTTATTAATCAAAAACTATAGCAATCAATTGGCATTAATAAAAATTTGCTGATGTGAGGAGAACACTATTTAGTATTTTTGTTGCTATCTGTGTTTTAGATACAATGGTGTTTTTTCTCTCAAAAAAAGAGAGTATTATAGTGAAAATCCCAGTGATAAAAGGAGTGGTAATCAGCTTCCTCAGGGTCTAAAGACGGTACATTCATAGAAGGGGACCATTCGTAAATAAAATCCTAGATATCTCTATTGTTGAAATCGTGGCTTAATGACAGACAATGTTATGCAGCAGAGGAATTCTCTTTTTGTTCATAAATATATATTGCTAAGGATCAAATTTTCCAAATGAAGCTCACGTTGTTACAATTACCATCTGCAATTACAGCATGAGTAATATAAAAAATAGGAATACACAAAACAATTCCATAGCTGACTATAGGAGAGTTAGCAATCTCTATCTGTAAAAAGCTTGGAGGTTTTTACAGCTTTCTCCAAGCTGGAGAAAGCTTGGAAAAACTTGAATGTGGTAGTTATTTATTCAATTGCAAATTATTCTTTCTTTCTCTTGTTTGTTTAGCAAAATAGTTTTTTGGTGACAGTGGCAAATTATGCCATAATCTATATAAAACTTCTGATTAATCTTGTTTGTATGGTTTCTATCTTTTTTTTGCTGAGTATATTAATTACTCTACTTATTTATTAATTTTTACTTTTCGTTGTGTCATATATAGGGGACATTATTAGCTGGTCTTTATTCACTGTTTTATATCATTATTAATGTAATATATTCCATTATTAATGGAAAACATTGATTTACCATCATTTCCGACTTTTTGAATACAATGTATTTGAATTCTGTTTTCTTGAAGATCACATTTATATATTATTACAGAGTGACGCTTAATACATGAAAAACTACAATATATTTGTTATTGAAAACAGCAAAAAGTAAATGGTTACTATATGAGAAATAATTTTAATTTAACCAACTGAGAAATATTTGTCCTTTTCTGTTATCCTGTTATGAAGTGAAAAATTGCCATTTAACATCTTATTATTAAATGCTCATTAAAGAAATTTGTAATAAATTTAAAATTACCTTTATTAGTTAATTATGGAGATTTTTACTCTAAAACTGATATATTTATTAAATGTTAAACCAACTTTAAAGTTAAAAATATTTTTTACAATCCTTGTTAGAAATAATGACAAAAACAGGATGTAAATTATTACTGTTCACTTTCTTTGTTAATAGTGTAAATTTGAAGCTAAGAAAAAACTCATCAAATGCTTACATTTTAATATACAATAAAATAAAAATAATAACATTTTCAAATTGTTTTAATTTAATACAATTATTGCTAAGTCATCCTTCTCAAAATACAAAAATGTTTTGATTAATCTCTATAAGAAATATCAGTTAAGGCATGCCAAAAATAGGTACGATGAGATTTCATCACTTTCTTTGATAAGATTTCTATAAGATATATTCTATTTCGTCACGTCGTTTTTACTATTTCCTATTATGTATAGCTATTGAAGTCTTACTACTGAAATATAAGGAAAATACATAAAAAAAAGAAAAAAAGATTTTCCCTGGAAGATCGACACTATTGATGGTATATTCATTCCATAACGAATAGGATCTTTCATGAAAGGAAATAAAAATTGAAAATAAAAGGGTGCTGTATCTTTCGTATTGAATCAGTGTGGAAGCCAAATGAAATGGACTTTGTTCTGTGAGCAAGTTATGGGATTGGAAGTCAACGGGAGAATATAGGTCACAACTCCTTGGGCTCTTTTGCGAAAAGATTTTCATCTTTATCCCTTTAGGGAAAATGTGATTTCTTCTTAAATACTTGTAGATTATCATTGGATTTTCTCGCCTTTATGCTACGAATAATGATGAAAAATTCTATTTTTTTCATTTCATGTTGTCAACTGTTATCGGCATTTGATTTCAATAAAACTAAATAGGAAAGAACAAAGGTAAACTTTTGTTTGACTGAAGAAACTTTTGAGTTTATTAAGATATATAATATTTATTTGAAATACACGCATCTTTATGATCTGATATGCGCTGTTATAATAAGTATAATTTTAAAAAAATACTCAATATTTTTCAAAATTATATATTGTATAGAAACACTGATATGATTCTAATAGTTTTGAGTTTATAATGTTTCATAAACTCCTCCGAGATAAATGTAATAAAATTTTAAGTACTTCCAAAGTGATTTCACTTTAAATTTAATTATTCCATAATCTATTAAGCTATAATATAATAAATTTAAATATTACATCAAACAATTTCAAATAAATATATTATATAAACAACAAACAATAGATAGTGAATCGTTATTACAAAGCTTTTCTAAACAAATATTTTTAATCACTGGCAAACACACACACACACACACACACACGCACACACACACACACACACATATATATATACATATATATATATATATATATATATATATATATATATATATATATATATATATATATATATATATATATATATATATATATATATATGTCAAATCTAACCAGCACACAAGTAAAGTTACAGAGAGATAGAACAGTATAAGTAAAATATAACATGAAAAACGATAAAACAAATAATACAAAATTTGGAAAGTCATTGACAAGAATAAAACAAAATTGTACAATATAAAAAAAATATCGGTGAACAGCACAAATATCACGCCTTCGTCAATAGGGAGATATTCAGCTATGTAAATTAAATACTTTTTTCTAACTTACAAGAGGGATGAAAGTTTAAAGTTCCCACACTTTCCTCCTATTATTTGTTTCATATAGTTTTGCTTTATATTTTTACAGCGATTTTTAAAGTTTTGTATTGCTAGTTTTATTGTTCTTCATGTTGCAATGTTGTTAGATACATATGTATATATCAAATAACAGTTGATATAATAATAATACATTTTTTCTCTCCTTAGTTTTTAATATTGTTAAATTTATTACTGTTACAAATTATGAAAGTATGTATTTTTTACTTTATAGCTTCCTTTGATTCAATTTTTATAATTTATTTCTCTATGTTATTTTCTATTATTTCTGACATTTGTGATGTCTTCCACATATATTTCATTTTACTTCATTGTTGCTATTCAAAAATTTGCATAATAAGCATCACTAAAATTCACATTCAAATTGTCGTATATTTTTATACAATTAAGATTGAGGAATAGGATAACACAGATTTAAGTAGTTTTGTATTTTATTCAATTTGTTAGCTGCATTAAATTTGTTAGCTTTCAAAATACAATACATGGAATTAATTTTTTCCAATCATTGAAAAAACTAATACATATATTTTATATTAAATTAACTAAGAACTGGATTTTAAAATAAGCTAGTCCAAAATAAGGAACAGAAACTTTAAATCCATCGTTAGATTAAAATTAAAAATGTAATTCTGCAATACTCTGTATATTTTTCAAAAAAAAGTAAACGTTAGACATGTCAAATTATTATTATATCCCTAAGCTTTTTATTTATAACTAAAATTACCCATTGCTCTTTTTTAGCGTTAATTTAATTACTATGCTGCCAATTACATTGTTTACATTTAAGCAGAAGAATATTTCATTTTAAGCAAAATAAAAATACAGAGTGGATTACTAAGTAAATTTATGTATTTTTAAGGTCTTGGATTGATTTTCCATCTCAAGAATTTATAATTAGTTCATCCAAAGCAAAAGCTCTGAATCTTGCCATAAAACTCAAGTCTCCTAGAAATTTTTCTCCAAATTTATTGTCCGCTCCAAAACTACTTCTGAGGTTTTTAGAGTCGGCATCTCTTGTTTCACTTTTTAATCTATTTTCCGGATGGAAGTCACATTTTATGTGAGGGTTTCTCAGCATTAGAGGTTAAATAGATTCCATAAAAACGATTCCAATCCGTTACCAGTATCATTTCACTACCCCAAGCAGATTCTTTTCTTCAAGACAAAGATAGATCGTATTTTGCCTGGATTTGCCCTGAAAAGGAAATGGTTTCTCTAACTGAATGTGAATAAAAGACGATTTGTCTTTCAACTGCGGAAGACGTACTAGGAAAGTTTTGGTATTTTTAGAATTCGATTTGTTTGTGTTTGTTACAATTTTTTATGCATTAAAGGAAGAAGAAAACATTAAACTTTTGTTTCCACTGATATCTATTACATTGTAATTAATTTTACATTAGTAGATACATTAGAAGTTACACAAAGACATCCATCTTCCATTAATATATGCCAACGTTAAAGCATTACTTGACTAATGATTGTTTGCCTTTTACTCGTTAAGGAAAATAATTTTAACTCTGAAAAGATGCATTGATTTATTTAACGCATTAAAGTTCTTTTATTACGCTTCAGAATTAAGCAGCTTATAGCGGATATGTGTACCATTTATCACTACCTTTCATTAAGAGAAGTAAGACCACATTCACTCTTTATTCAGTGCCTAACTGCTTTCGCAAATGTTATCCAGTGATCCAAATGGCGAAGATTTAACGAAGAGAATCTAAATAATCAAAATATATTTACATATTTCTGATAGTATGTAGAATGCTTAACATGAAGATAGACAGTAAGTCATATTATTTGACTTTTCTTTCAAATCACTTACAAACAATAAAGTAGTTTTTTCATATTAAACTAAATATTATGTTAAATTTTTTTAACATACTTAATACGTAAGTTCAGTTTTGTATAAAAAAATAAAACTTCAACATTCAGTAAATTAATAAATTACACTTATACTATTAGTATATGAATATAGTAGAAAGATTATTATATACTGTCAATTAAATAATATTTTATAAAATAAAGTGCTTTTTTTATAAAATTTGGTGTCTACGTATTTATCTTCTTACTCCTGCTCTACAAACAGCTTCATTTTCCACATCATTATTTTGTGTATTTACGCTTTTGTCCTAAAATCATTTTTTCACATTTCTACACATAATATTGTCATAAATGTTTTTCTAAACTCTTAGTTTTTTTAGCAGTTTATATATGTTATAATTTTACGACACAATAATATTTAATTTCTTTTTTAATTTTACGTACTTCCTTCATTTTTAAACTTAAATTAAACTCTTTGCTGTGTTCAAGTAATTTTAATTTAAAAATAATTTTTATTATAAAAGAATAACTATGGTTTAAAAAATTTTAGCATTGTTTTTCATTAGGTTTTCTAATACATGATAAAATCAACGATACTGGAATATTTTTAAGAAAAGCAATTAGTGAAAACAAGAAATGGCTAATTTCGCAATTATAGAAAGCTTTATTTTCATTATAAGTAAATATGCTAAAGTGTTCACGCTTTTTAATAAATGAATCTGCGTTTTATATTTCTAAATCTACCAGAAAAATATTCAGCTTAATGCAATATACTTTTCTATTTAGAATCATTAATGAAAAGGTAACACATTTTTCTAATGAAAACTTTCTTCATCCTTCTGGAATTTTCATAACTTAAATAGTAACTATTTTTCATAAATTTGATAATTTTATTGATTTCTCTTTATTTTTTCCAAGATTCAAATCATTTTCTTACGCCTGTGATTTTTTTTATATAAAAACATTTTAATCACTTAACTAATAGTGAACTGTACTCGTAAATTTTTTAGCTGTTTTACTTTATTGTATTTAGATGCGATTGAGATATTAAATTTAAAAATGCCATAAAGGGATTTAAAATATAAACTTAATTATTAGAGCATTTTTAATAGCTTTTAAAATTGATTTCACGTACCTACAAATTTGTAATACCATTGCCAGTTCTCCTGTTAATTAAGCAGTTGTGTAGTGTATGCAAAACATTTATCTTTAGTTTCATTAGGACTTTGAAGACTATTCAAGTTGTGAAGGCGTTGTACGAGTGGGGTGGCCCCAAATGCCCACAACAATGATGTACCTTTGAATAGATCGGCTTCTGTCCTTTGATGTTATTTAAGTTGTGAGGAATCTAAGAAGCTAACATTTTTTTTTAATTTGAAAAATCCTAATAAGGAAACATTTATTTTCATTTTCATCAAAATATTTAAAATGAATCGAGTTATTAAAGAGTAAAAAATATTCTATCAATGCTACATAATTACAATAAAATTTTCCTTGGTCATAAAAATACTCTCTTGATTTTTAATAAAATCTTTGCTGTGTTTATATTTGTTCAAAAATATATTATATTAGTTTTGCTTTAAGGTGTATGTATACATTTTACTTAATTTGTATAAACTCAATGTAAACAGGTTAACATCATAAAACATTTCTATGCATGAAATTTTATATATATATATTAAAAATAGAGACATTGATAGCAGATTTACACTGATAAATAATAATTTATTATGTGTTGAAAAGTTTACTGCTGCAATATAAAATTTTAGGATTATTACAAAGATATTTTTTTGATTTTGTGTTTTTCTTATAATTAACAAATTATTTCTTGCCTTTATTAGCCTAAAAGTTTAAGCAATAATTAGTATTGAAACTTTCTTAATCAATAAAATATTTTCCTCGAGCTTCTTTTCAAGAATATTTTATTTACACATTTCAATTAAGCAACCCATTCCACATCATGAAATACAAATTCCAGAATTAGTGTAATAAATGGTGAACAAAGTACTCTTTTGAATTTAAATTTATTTCTTTTTATTTCAGATGATAAAGTATATTATTTTTAGAAAATGCTAATATTCTATGAATGCATACGGAAACTCAAGTAAAGAATATGATTAATTCCTTGAATATTATTTGATTTGCATATCAAGGTATACGAAATGAGAGTTTTGTTTGTACATTGTATTAACATCCACAAATTAAATTTGAATAAGCAAATCTTGTATCTTATTAAATTTCTTAACTTTCCAGGAGTCTTTTAAATATGCATGATGACTCATGTACGCATAATGCATTTTATTCATCAGTAAACACGTATAATGCATTTTATTTGTTTTAGTAGCATTTTCAAGTTGCACGCCTTTGAATTCCTGAATGAAGGCACACTTGACTTTGTGATACATACTCTAAAATCGAAAGATCAAATAGAATTGGAATAAAAATATAAATTTAAGCAAATATATGTATTTACTACTGCGTAATGATTTTTGTTGTGTCAGTTACCATACTTCAGTGTCCAAAACTATATCGAAATTCTGCATTTTTTGTTGTAGAAAAAGCATATTTCTTTACAAGTATCATACATAAACGTGTGCAAAAAAGAAAAAAAAACGAAAGAAAAGTCAATTTTTTTAAGAAAAATCCACTGAAAAAGTATTTAAATACAAATAAGATGGATGAAGAAGTATTTCCGAGATACATAATGCATTATTTACTGCCATCAATTCAGTAGAAACGCCGCTCTTAGGACAGCTTGCCTACACATCGGTCAAAATGGACGTGATTTATATTTTTGTCTTTTTTTTTTTTATTTTGGAATTTCTGATGATAGCCTACTCTTAGAATAGAAATGGAAAAGCCAAAAAATTTCCGAGGGAAATAATGTCAAGTACTCGACAGAAAGAGGACTGGGAAATTTCCGGAAAGACAGAAGAACAGAAACAAGAAGGAAATCGTAGAATTGCTTTCGTTCTCTTGTAATGGAGAGGAAGAAAAACTCTAGCTTATGTAGTTTGGAATTAGAAAATTTTATACATAAGCAATAAGTTACTTCCTTGTTTCAGTACGAAGACATTAATCACTTATTTGCAATTAGTAGTAATGCATTTTAGATATTTTATTATAGTTTTGCAATCCAAGAAACAATTCTTTAAAGAGAAAAAATTCATATGTACAAGATGTGTAATCATTTTTCATATAATTTTCGTAATGTTTTGAGAATAAATTTCCAGGAAAGTTACGAGCAATGTGTATTAGCCTTTTAAATGTAAAAAACACTTTTAGCCTATTTTATTATATTGATTACATTTTTAATAGTTTTCCTCTACTTTTTGATAAATAATTTTTTATAATAACTGCTGATTAATATATTTGCATGAAGATTATATTGTTTGAATCTAGTATGTTAGTTATATGCATAATTGAAATGACTTTTGTTAGTATAGTTTCAAACAACACTATTCTTGAAATTTCGGCTATAAAACTAAATATATTTTTAAAAACATTAAGCGTTAATTTTTATTCTGCAATTATTTTATAATACATTTTTAAACATGTTAGAAATTTGGAAATTCATTTTTTTTCTTACGTCCGTTGTTAATTCATAAATCTGATACGTTAGTCAATATTTATAATCTCATATGATAAGTGAAAAATAATTATATTCAAATATGCAGATAAGCAATGTCATTTCAAATTAGAAGCAGTTGGGTTGTTTTCATTTGACAAATAATATTTGCAGCTCAACCTGATGCAGTCCAAAGCAGCTGTTTAAAATGGATTTCGAATCTCTGGATATAATGAAATCAGAAGTGGAAATCAAACAAGAAATAATTAAACTAAAAGTTCAATCAACAACAAATCATACAAAAATTTATTATTAATCAATTTTTAAATAGTAATATAGATTATCACAAATATGTTGCATGGAAAATAATTATTAAAATGTACTTAAGAAATGACATAGCTGTAAAAAATATAAATGCTGCTAGTTTAAACTTAGCTATTAATATAAATATTGCAAATTGAATTAAAATAATCTAAGGAAGCATTTAAGCATTAAGAAGTTTACATTAATAATTATACATTAGAGAAAGTCAAAAATATGCCATAAAACAGA
The DNA here is from genome assembly GCA_030067965.1 of Latrodectus elegans. NCBI lineage: Eukaryota > Metazoa > Arthropoda > Arachnida > Araneae > Theridiidae > Latrodectus > Latrodectus elegans. The sequence continues at coordinate 76,206,470 of CM057811.1, forward strand.
AAATGATACTATCCATTTTATAAATATTTTAAATACTTATGAGAGCTATGTATCAGAAACGTTTTGATGCTTTACTATTAGAAATATAGAATAAGGTTTTGAAATCTATCTTTTTAGGAAAATATTTTTACACGGAATTAGTCAAAAGCGTTGTTAAAGCTGTAATATTGCACTAATACATTTTCAAAAATGTATGCTTCCCAACAAAGTAATCATTAATTATTTATTTGTCACAAATCACTTAAAATGCAATTTACGAAAAAGCAATTAAAACTATGCTTTCAAATGTACCTCTTTTTAGGATTTAATTTCTCTACAATTGAAGAAAATACGTATTGATTTACGTAATATTCAAAAAAAATTTTTTTTTTTTGTAAAATTATGTCATGTTTTTTGTATTATGTAGATTGCTCTGAAAATAATATTTTTTAAACTAATGATTTATTTCATTTAATACTCTTGCAAAAGCTGTAAATCGGGCTACGATATTTGAAAATCGGCCTAAATTGAAAAGAAGTACATTCATAAAACTTTTAAATATATTTTTTCACATTATCGTTCGTTTCTCTTCATATTTTAAATAAAAAAGTATAAATTATTGAGTTATCTTATCCTCCATGAATAAAATTTCGTAAATTAAAAACCATAATCTTTAATTACTAGCTAAAAAGTAATCTTGCTAGAGTTAAAATATAAATGCACTAGATACAGCTATAAAAATATTTCATGAAGCAATGAATAAATGATTTTTTTTTTTTTTTTGATTGACAATTAAAAGGCTCCAATATTTTTCTGCCTAGCATGGCAAAATATTTCATTAGTCAAATGTAAAAGATTAAACTAATAAAAATTTTAGAATATTTTTTAAAAAATTTAAATTTATTTTTATGTTTCAATCTATAACAATTATCGACTCGAAATTGAAATGACTTTTATTTACTTTTAATTAATGACTACTTTTAACATTTATATTGAAACTTAATACTTGAAAAGTTTCTAGCGAATAGTTTCATACGCTTTTCTGATATTTTATCCTCAAAATTTTTTCTGACTTGGTCAATATATCATAATTTGCGTAATTGTTTATTTAAGTTAGTTTTTTTATATTGCATATTAATGCTTTTATATATTATTTTTCCCAACTATTGACACGGTTAATTTAAAATCTAAAATAGTAAACGTTGAGGACAAACAAAATGACAATATTCCAAAATACCTTTCGATTTTTTCTTAGCTGATGAAAAAATTTTAATTTTCCTTCATTAATTTTATGGTCCAAATAATTCCCAATTTTATTCAATAAACTGAATTTAAATTTTATATAACAATACTGAAGAACAAGTCAATCATATCGTATAACTACCGAAATTTTCCTTGACAAAATTAATAGATAATAATTTTCAATCTTTTAAAGGCTGTTTAATATGTTATTTTAAAAATGAAAATTGAAGTATTACAAATGAAACAAAATATTTACTGATTGGCTCTGTAAGTAAAAAAAATAAATAAAACAGTGAAATAAAATTTTATAAATAAAACAAATTTATTATAGTTGTAATATTTAGTTTCATAAAATAAATTAAGTTGAGTTCATTTAAGTGTTTAAATGATATATATCCCTATTCTTTAGAAAAAAATATGAAGCATTCATAATATGTACAATTAATCAGCTTCTACATTTGTACTCATGAAAAATAAATTTGAATGGTTTAGATGCTTGTGTAAAATTTCACCTAGAGTCATGAGATTTTGTTTAGATCATTTTTTAATTTAAAACATTATGAAAGTGTCTTTAAACATGAATGCATATTTTTAAATATACATTTACTTTAAAGAAGTTTTTTCAACAACCTCATAACAAGAAATGTTTAACTGTACAATATAAAATAGTAGAAATTACATAAAAACAAAAACATATGCATAAAAGATATTTTTATCTTTGAATATTACGATGTACAACAATATTTTATTAAAATGTATTTTCAACAAAGAATAGTTTAACAAGAATATTTTATTTTTAACTGTTTCATTTTATTTTTATTTTTGTAATAAGTTAAAAAACTTATTAATGATGGATTTATATACATTTAAATTACTTTTTAAATTTCTACATAAAGTATTTTCGAAAGAAAAGTTTTTTTGAATCATTATAGAATTAATGATTTAAAGGTTGTATAATACTTTAATATGTATGAAAGAATCTTCATTAATAATGCTCTTCTGTATGATTTGTTAATAACTGATAATTTTTAATAAAAAGGATAATACAATTTATAAATGCATCTTCATTAAGAAAGTATTTATTGATTTTTCTTTGATCGAATGTAAGCAAGTGTTCCAATGACCCTATTTCACAGTTATTTAAATATATTTTTCTCTAAACTTCTGGGCATTACCCTATACAAATGATATTAAAAGTAACTTAATTTTTTAAGGGTATTTAATTTTGCTATGCATTTTATTTCATATTTATCATTTAAATATTTAAATGAATTCAACTTAAATTAATATAATAATCTTATATACAATGAATTAAAAAAAATTTAATTCATTGAATAGTAAATAATCTGAACTTATTTTTAATATCAAAATTATATATATATATAGTAGCTATATATATATATAATTCGTATAGCAATAACCTGAACACGTTTTGCATTATTTTGTTTTGTAATGTATCAAAAACTGTTAATAAATATAAAAAACTAATTTTTAAAGTGTTCCTTAATTTCTATGTTCAAAAAATTGGTTTTTAAAATTAGAACAAACTAGAACTGTAATGCATTCTTCATTTAACGACACTTTGTTTTGATTTCAAGAGATGGACTGTTTAATTTTTATTTGTAGTGTATATAATGGCAGTAAAGTAAAATTAAGTTATAAGTCTTATAATGAGAGTAAATGTCTTAATAATTAGGTGATAAGAATTCTTAATAAAATATGATATAATTGCTGACAATGATATAATTCAAAAAACCAATGTAATATTAGTTTATTG
>CM057811.1:76211967-76296967 GCA_030067965.1 Latrodectus elegans
CGTATCAGCAGGATAATGCCCGACCGCATGTTTCCGGTACTGTACGGACCTTCCTTGATACGGAACATGATCGGCTGTTGCCCTAACCAGCACGTTCTTCAGATCTTTCACGAATAGAAAAAGTCTGGTCAATGGTTGCCGAGCGACTGGCTCGTCACCAAACGCTAGTCACTACGGTTGATAAACTGTGGCATCGTGTTGAATCTGCATGGGCATCTGTACCTGTACGTGCAATCCAATCCCTGTTTGAGTCAATGCCCAGGCGTATAACTGCTGTTATTACTGCCAGAGGTGGTTGTTCTGGGCACTGATTTCTCAGGATCTCTCCAGCCAAATTTTTTTTAAATTTAATCACTTGTTATTTCTAGTATAATATATTTGTCCAATATCATTTTGTTATCTGCATTTCTTCCTGGTGTAGCAATTTTAATATATATATATATATATATATATATATATATATATATATATATATATCTTACAGCGTCTTTTTCTGTTGGCTTTCAGTAGCTCACTGGAGAAGATTTTGCCCTTCTCGAACCTCTTCTAAAATAGGCACTTGAAATAATGACGTCGGCTATTGTGTCACCACAGTTTGGTGGTCCTGGAATTGGCTAGTCCTCCAAACAATACTGCAAATGTATAAAAAATAAAAGAAGAGAATAGTTCTCGTAAAAGTAAGAAATTCAATATACAGCATCTTATCAGCTTCAATTTAATTCTATCGTCTTCGGACTTTCTTTCAGCAATTCGATTTTAATTCCAACCTTACTAGCATAACGTCTTCATCGTTTGGCATGCAAACCAGGGTTTTAGAAATGAAGCTCTAGTCGTGGTACACTTAAGTCTTTCATGACTTCTTTCTTTGAAAGCAGGATAGGTGTTGCCTCCTTTACCTTTAGTAACTCAGTAGAGACCTAAATATTTTTGTTTTAGTTTGAAGTGCCATCGAAACTGTGTTCTTTTAATAGAGACAGCGTACATTAACTCCATAAAATTGTGGTTCTTTTCTTATCAAATTATACTTTCTTCTGTTTTCTTCTTGGATGTTGAAAATTTGTTGCTTAGTATGCTTTCCATGTTCATCTTTTTTAGCATCAAAATAAGCTTGAAGTTCCACCGCAATCTTTTCTTTGAGCTTACTAAGAATTCCAACGTTCATCTTCGTACAAAAAAAGAAACTCAAAAGGAGTTGTATCTATGCTTCGATGATATGTTGAAATAATCGTCTGATACAGTTCGTTCGTAAACGTATACCACTGAGCTTGATTCTCTAAAGATAGCTTTGAAAGAATTGATATGATAATTTGGTTTATCTTTTTAACTTATCCATTAACTTATGGCAGACCAAAATTTATTAAATGATGTTTAATATTGCCTTTTGAGCAATAATCTTCAAATTCACCAGAAGTAAAAGGTGTACATCTATCAGATATTATTTGGAAGGTATTTCCAAAGACATTTAATTTTTTTTTCTATATGTCTCCAGCCGATTTCTCTAGTCATCGTATGAAAAATGCAAATCAAACTTTGTAAATGCGTCAATAATCGTTAAAACATACTTATAATTTTTATATGTATTTTCAAAGATACACCTAAATGATCAATATGGTATGTGTGCAGCGGCACATTATTTTTCTGCAATGGCTGTAATAAGTCTTACACCTTTTCTCTTTTGTGATTCATAAGTATACAATGAACGTAGTTAGATACGATATTCTACACTTTCTGTCTAAGTTTGGGAATGAAATAATGGTCCTCAATGCTTTTCTCCGTATAAATGATTCCAATATGTCCTTTTCCAACCACACTTCTAATGATTTCCGTCTACATACTTCTTAGTACAATCACTAATTCCTTACCATCAAACAATTTATAAAGAACTTCGTATTTATCTAAATAATCTTCATAATTAGAGATTTTTAATAATTATATGATAGTTTTTATTTCATCATCATTATTTTGGGCTGGTTTCAATTTCGGTATGATATTATCGATTGAGATGTAAAATACGGTTACGGTGTATATTAAAACGTCGACAAGAGACATTCTTGTTTTGCATGTTACATATGTTTTCCTGTTGAATGCTTAAATATTCATAACAGCAGATTTAGGGGAAATCATAATATTTTTAAGTGAGAATTAGACAATAATCAATGATCAATATAAATATACAGACAAACAAGTTTCTGAAAATAAAATCAGGAAAGTATTCTCTAAAATAATTAAATTTTGGATGTACTAGTACTGAAAAAAATGAAGAATAAAGACTTTCATGCTCATTAATTTCTCGAAAATATTGGCGGCGGACAATATGAAACCTAATGAACGATATTTGAAAATGCTTCACAGTAGTACGCCAACAAATCTAGAGACGTATTTGAATAAAAATTAAAATCATACGTAAAACAAAAACCTTTCCTCTGAATTCAATTGACTCTTACAAAGTTTTATATAAAATTGCCAGATGAAAAGTACCTAACACTATTGATGAAAAACTTATTTTGAGCTAGTAGTGATTGAGATTGCCGAAACTACATTTAAAATTGCATTTAAAGACAATTGCAGTTCGTACCTCTTTCAAATATTACTGTTGACCGTCAAAATAGTGATATTTCTGATGACTCCCTGGCAGATTTATGATGATGTCAGATTTCCTTGAAGATTTGTGACAAATCATTTTCAGTAGATCTTGATGAGGCAACATATAGAAATAAAGATTCACATCCATAGGCTATTTTCCATTTTAGGACGATACATCAGTAGTAGGGCTGATTTTCTGCATACAAATGAATCTCAACACAACAGCAATCGCATTATTTACTATCTTAAGAGATTTTATGAACGAGGCAAACATAGAAAAAAATTGCACCGGAATTTGCCTCGATGCTATGCTTTCAATATCCATAAGATTCCAAAGTATATAAAAGCTATTGTAAAAATAAATAGACACAATTGATCTGGACACATGTTTGATCTACAGACGAATTCTAGCTTTCAAAGAAACCATTCTCTTTCTGAATAATGTTTTACCTACTGTTGTAACTGTAATGAATAATATAAAGATGATATCCATAAAATCAAGTATTTGTCATCACTTTATAAAGACATGGCTGCAATACATTCAACAATGTTCAGATTAATATAAAATGTATCTTAATAAACTTCAAATAAAAACTCAATTAAAAATGTGGGTAATTTATAATGTGTTTTGTATTGATTTTACATTAGCAAATACTTTTATATATAATTTGTGCCGGATTATAAGGGGTATGCAATTTTTCACCTGTTTCATATTTCAATAATTTTCTTTTGTAAAACTGTAAATTCTTATTTATAAGAATTTTAATTCTTTCCATAAATTTGTTCAAATAATTTTTTTTTATTTTTGGGACATAGATATATATGTGTCTATTTATTAGTAAACTGCAGAATAAAAAAAATATTTAAAATATAATGATAACCAAAGCTACAATTCATGTTTTTTATGCATTACAAACTAAGTAAGAAATAATATAACTCAGAGTTTTGATTACATCTACCTTAAATAAAGCTTAAATTATTCATATTAATCGATTACGTTAAAAATTAATTCTGATGGTAGGAAGTAATTTAAATGTTATGACTGTATATCTAAAACTTATTAATATTTGAAAAAAAATTATTAGTATATATATATATATATATATATATATATATATATATATATATATATATATATATATATATATATATATATATATATATATATATATATATATATAACAATTTTAGTACTTCTCAATTTTTGATTAGTTCTAATTGTTATGTTTTATTACATAAATAAATTAATTACATGTTAAAAATAACAGTTATATCTGAAATGCTTAATGTTTTATTTTTTTATTCAAAAAATTTATTATGCTTATTATCTCTAAATATAGGATAATTAGCATATAAAAACGCTATACTTGCATAGCTATTTGAAAAGTGATGAAAAAATACAATGACCTAAGTAATTTAAGTTTTATTCTATATAAATTATTTAATTATTATTTATGAGTATCATATATTAAACATTTTTAAATTAAGAATCACATGGAAATGTGAAATGCATTTTAATTAGTAAAACTGACAATGAATGCATTTCTTTAAACTTGATAAAATTTTCATTTCTCAACTTTTAATGCTACACAACTATTAACGATAAAAAAGATAGCTGTATGATACATTAAAAATTTACCAATATAATGTATCCAACAGCTATACATATTTTTCATAACATATTGTCTCTTTCTTACATAGGCTCAAAATATAAATTTCAGCTAAGAATACAAAAGAATTGCCGAATCCTAACTAAAATGAGAGAAAAAAATTCAGCATTTGCTAAAATCTAATGACATGTACTTTCAAATTTTTTCTTAGAATTATCTTAAGATTGAAGCGCAGCTGCACTCTAATATTAATAGCCTAAAATTTTATTTATCAGAAGAGTAGAAAATGGTTATATTAGGAAATTATGAAATATGCAAAAAAAAAAAAATTCTACGTATATACATTTTAATGGCATTGTGTATAAGGCTTAACATATCCAAAATAGAATAAAGGTCACTATAGAAATTATCAATTAAAAGTTCATATTTAGGTGAATGTCACTCAAAAGTCAATTTATTGTGTATATATTAAAATAGCTCATACATCATTAAACTTTACGCTGTATAATATCGAATGTTATAATTTAATTAAGGGATGTAAAGATTTCTTTTATCGGTTAAAATATGCAAAAATAATATTTTTTATTGAACAACATTTACTATAGAGTTTTTTTATTTGATAAAAAAAATTCATATATTCTAGAGATAGGAATGCTTATTCTGTTTATTATGATGCAAAAATAATTTTCAAAGTAATATGCACAAATTATTAGTATACATGGAAATAAATTGTCAAATATTAAAATTTATATATTTGAGTAAAAAAAGGAGATCCAGGAAATTTCGAAGACCTGAGATGCGTTAAAATGTTGATCCCCCAAAATTAAATTTTCAACATGCTATATTAGAATGCTAATTCCATGCTATTTTCAACATGCTGTATTTAAAACCAATGTAAGTAAAAATTCTGAAATTCATTATGGCAGGAAGAAAAGTTAAATGGCATTTATTTATGAAGTTAATGTTGAGGATTATTACAATATGATTTGTATGCGATTAGAATAGTAACAAAATACATAACTTAAGATAAATATATAATAACTTAAGATAAATTAAAATAATTTATGATATTTGTAAATTTAAAATATATATATAATAATTATAAGCTAAGATTAAATTTAAGAATTAGTATATCATTGTATAATATATATATATTATTAATGTTGCAATTTTGATCCATTAATGTTTAAAATCATATCCACTTGTATTGTCATATTAAATAAGACTTTCTTAATAATATTAAAAAATATCTAAATTGAATATTTAAACCTATAAGAAAGTTTGTCTGAATATTTAAAATCTCAAATATTAAATTCAAAATTTAAAAATTCTAGCATGTATAAATTTCCTTTTATGAAAGTTTACGTTTAATACTCCTTGCATAAAGATAAAAAAAAGTTATATTTCATTCATTATTTAAGCTCACCAAAATTTAGAGCAGCTATAAAATCTTTTTATAACTTTTAAAATGTTTGGAACCATTTTTGTGATAAAACACTCCTTAACGAATAAACATATGTAACTCAAATCTTTTAAACAAATATAATTTAAAGTTTTATGCGGTGCTCATTCCACAACTTGCTACCCAGCAGATAGCACAACAATCACATCGTGTAACGATCCAATAAATTAGCACTTTTGCGATCAATGTGCTATGTAGTTGTAAACATTCAGATAAGGTGAATACAATTTTAAATAGCCAGCCATTTAAATAATAACATCCTCTCCCACAAACATTTCTGGCATTACTCAGTTTGCTCACGTTCCACGGATTCTGGTACGAAGTCATAAATTCGTATTGATTGCATTTAATAATGGGAATTTGAAGCTGACCTAAATTGGAGATTTGCTCTGATAAACGGGGGAAGAGACGTCCACGCTTCATGCTTAATACAGAGCAAGGATTTGCATTGAAGATGCCATAAAATAAATGATGTTTTCCAGCAATAGTCTTAATAATAAATGATGTTTAAAATTGATGTTTATTAAACATGTTGTTGATCTAATGTATTCATCTATAAGCGTAATAATATAAAGTATAAATAAAGATTTATACTCTGGTGTTCAATGGTAACGTATGACCAGTGGAAAATAAGGATGAAAGAGATATTTTGCAGTAATTTATGGTTGGTTGAAGTGTAATTTCAAATCATAATTAAATTTTACTTCAATCAAATCATGCATATACATCATAAATCTTAAATATTTAATACTAAATAAATAACCGTATCTTTAATTTCTTTATTGTTTTATTATTTTTAATTTGATAAGTTAAATTTATTTAATTTTCCTTAATTATGTTTATTAGTACAAAGATATAACTTCAAACTAAACACACTAACAAACTATAAAATTAAGATTAAAAGTTATAAGAAATTATGCACATTAATTTCTGAAAAGAAATTATATTCAAATACAAATAAGTACATATTTGAAGTGGAGCAAAAATATCATCATATTGTTTCTACGATTAAACGCTTTTATTTATTTTACTTTTAATATACAAAAAACAAAGGTATAGTTCATAGTTAAGAAATCAAACATGTGCATTAATGAATGGTTAATATTTCGTCGATTAACATTTAAGATAAATTAAACTCATTTAAAGTAGTAATTGTTATTCACTTACTTAAACGAAAATGAAAGAAATTTCTGTGACATATTGTGTTTCAAATATTATTCACATTTAATATTTAAATTACACTTATAAAAGTATGAGAAATTTATTAGGTGAACTAATTAACATTAATTTAGTTAGCATAAAATTAATTGCTTCGTTGCTATAATAATATTCTAACTTCTTTACACTTTTTTGTTAGATATTAGATATAGTTTCCCTTATATAATATATTTTGTATATTGAAGTAAATAGTTATTAGCACCAAACAAAAATGAAAATATCGAACAATATAGCAATCAAAAAACTGGGAGATTTTGTGGAGTTAATGAAACAAAAATTGTATTTCTTTTCCTTTCAATTTATATTATTTAAAAAATTATTTTACTACATACAGTTTTCAAATTGTTTTGTACATTTTTCTTATAATAAAATTCATTTTTATAAATATTGTTTCCCATGAATGTATAAAACTTATTAATCAAAATATAAACTAAATTTACCAAAATAGTTGTTGAAACAATCAATTTATTATTTATTTACTAGGATTATATACTAATGGTAATTAATTATGATTTACATATTAATGGTAATTATAATAGATTGAATATAATCTTGAGAATTAAATTCATTATTCAATTTCTTATAATTTTATTATTATATTTGGAAAAGTTAACATTTATTTTTTTAAACGACAAACTTTTTATGTCTCCTTACTTAAAATAAACGTAAAAATAATTATTCTAATTTTTTGCTAGATTTCTCAATGTAACGATATACAATTTTGTAAAAATAAAATGTATTACGGTCATAAAGTATTATTTTATGAATGAAAAGTACTTTAAAAACTATTATTTATGCAAAATGAATTCAATTCATTTTCCTTAATTTTCTATCACAAAATCTCTTAATAATTATTTTCATTATGAAAAAAATCAATTCTTACGAGCAAGTAATGAAATATAATTTAGAAAATTAACTCTAGTTTTCTTGAAAATTATCTTACTAAAATGTTAAAAATTCAAAAATCAGTAATCACTAAACATACACAGCATAAGTTCAAATCTAAATATATTACATCCGAAATTACTCGAATACGTTAAACAGAAGAAAATGTTTTATAATGCTTTTTTTTTACATTTTCATTTTTCTGTGGATATATTTCCAACAATGTGATATTGTTTTATTCAGTTTACTCTGAACAGATATTTCATTCTGTTCACTCTGTTTCATTCTGAACAATTTTTACACTAGGCATCATATTACATTACACTCAATAGAGAATTAAAAACTTTATCATCGAAAATTTCAAATTCCTAAATACCAAATTATTTTAAAGGGCTACAACAAGGTTAGTTCCTATTGTAATGAAAATATGATTTAAAACTAAGTGTCACTTACATGATACATAATTACATAAGCATGTTTATAATTTTACCGAAGTAATACTTTGAAACTTAAAATGGACACATTGTTTAAGCATTTAATATTATATAACACAAATTATTTCATTTAAAAAAATTTAAAACAAACAAGTATGTTAAATAAAAACAAATTCTTCGAAAGTAAAAATTCTTAAATCAAAGTTAAATACAAAGAAACAATATTTCTTTTTCCTGTAGAGTTATAAAAACATCTCCCTATGAAATAAGAAAGTATAGTAATAACCGAAAAATAAAACAAAACAAATGTAGAGTCTCATGAAAACTGATATTTATTGAAAATATTGTTATAGTCAAAAATGAAAATATTGTCAATAAATATTCATAAATCATGTTAAACATAACGTATTTCTTAATTATCATATAAACGTTATTTTTAAAATATTGTATTTTTCACAAAATCCTAAAAAACTTAGGATTCATGAAATTATTTTGTTGAAATTAGATTTAAAAACTAACCATCTTTAAAAATAATCTGTTTTTAATAAAATTGTATTTTTTCATATTTATGAGATTTTATTACTTTTTTGTTTCTTCAGCTGTAAGAGTATTTTGCTGATTTGTCAGATCACGTACAATTCACCTCTACAGATTTTGATGTAGACCGTCATAAAAAATAAAGAAATAACCACAACTTTATTGCCTTATCATAAATCTGCTTCATTGCGCTGCCATTATGAGGAAACAAGGGAGGTGTGTACCCCACATTGGTTAGATGTGTGGTTACCAACTCTTTAGGTTCTTGGTCAACTCTGCGATTAATGGAAATTCGTTCTGACCAACAACGTGAAAAATAGCCCAAAGAATTTTGCTTTCCCTCTATCAGCCGTTCACACGCACTTCCACTTTTTGTTTTGACTAGTTTTATGGCAAGCCTTCACAACAATATTTCTTCCCAGGCAAAATGTTTCCTTTCTATTATCTTTAGTTGAATAACTTTACTCATTTTTTTTACCAATTCCAAAAACTATTGAAGATATAAACTATCCTGCCATGTGCATCAGCCGTTTTCTACACTTAATTTAGTAGAAAAAATTATTGAATTTTATCTAAGATTAAAAAAAAATGCTGTAGAAATAAAAAATCAATCAATAGTTTTAATAATAATCACTAATTTAATCTTAGTTTTTGTAAATAATTTTTCAAATTATTCCTCTATTACATACATTGAATTTAAAATAGAAATATTTATAAATTAGATTATCCATATATTGAAAAACATTTTTTATTAGAACAAAAGGAATTTAGAAACAAGTAAAAAAATAACTTTATAAAAAACTACCAGGAGATATTTTTGTATAAGTTTGAAAATATTAACTCTGATTAAAAATGTCATAAATTAAAAAATAATCTTTTAAAGAGAAAAATATACAACCTACAGACATTTTTTCACTTTAACTTTTATCAAAACTAATACTTTAACTTTTTATCTTAGACACACTTTGTATTTTATAAACTTTCCTAGAATACTTCCTTTATTAGAATAGTTCATATTAATATTACTTCCATAATTTTGTTTTCCTGCATTCGCATATTCTTTCAAATAAATAACAATATGAATAAAGGTTACAGTATAAATTTAATTAATATTTTAATAAAAATTAAAATAAAAATTCTGCAATAAAACTTAGATGAAATACTTATATTAAGCAGAGAGTTTTAATATTCACGGAATCAGGATTTTTTATTTTAATTCTAATATATGTTACAATATGCAAAAAGATAATATCATACACTCATATATATATATGGAAGTTAAAAATTTTATGGCATAAAATATAATATAAATTACTAAGTTTGAAATTTATATGATTTATTGTAATGTTAGTAGAATCCGATATCCACGAATTATACATTATAGAGATAAAAGCAGATATTATGTATTATTAGAATGACTTTAGAAAATGCAATTATTTGCAATGAAAAGAGCTACAAAAAACAATTTATAGATGATACTATACTAAAATAGTATTAATTAGATATTTGCCATTAAAGTAGAATTTACTAACATAAGCTCTGAAGTCATGTACTTGTATCAATATACATTTTGCTTAGAAATTTTTTTCCAATTGTTTTTAAAACATTAATATTTTTATCTTATATTACTAAAGCAAATTAAAACAATTTATTTTTATCCACGCAATGTGATTTTTTTTTGTTTAAAATACTTAAGATAATTAATCAAATCAAATGAAATCTTTGTCAATAAAATTTTGAATTGATTAAATGACGGATTGATTGAAATATATTATAATTTAAAAAAATATAATATTTATTAGTAGAATACATTTAATTAATTGTGTATCATTTCATTTAAATTATTTAAACTTAAGCATGAATAATAATGGAAATCAAGATCCAAATTAAGTTAAAAATCCCATATTCATTATTAAAATATAAATATATTTAATTGAGTACTGTAAAGGTTAATTTCTTTTAATGCAATATCTTGTGAAATTATAATTTAGAATTGATTATCTAAATTCACTTATTGAATTTTGCTTAGCACAAAAGTCATCAGAAATTAAATTAAGTAGGAAATGTCCTCTTATCGCAACCTGACAAAATCAGTTTCACATTACATTCTCCAATTACGACGTAACACAGTAATAGCTCTTCATACCTTAAGTTAACATAAAATATTCATAGAGTAATTGACCATAATACTTGGTAATAATCTCTGGAAACTGCTTCAACTCCTGTCATCCAAATTCATTTTGTCCTGACATTTAGAGGGTCCCACTCTATTAGAGAAAACTGAAAGGGAATCTTTGGCTTGGGTTTGGTACTTAATGACATTAGGTTACTGCTCTTTTGCTTCGTATTAAATGACCTTCCAACCGATTACTCACTATTTTTCACCCACAAATGTTAACAGAGACTTCAGACTATTTCAAATCCATCCATCAAAGTATATTTTCCGTCTTTTACACTTGAAAAAAAATGACTAAAAGTTAGCTGTTGTCACAGTCATTTTGTGGAAGCAGATGTATGTGACGTTCTTGTATCGTTCATCATATATAAAACCGAGAGTTGTTTTTTCTCGTGTCTTTGTATAATAGATATTATTTTTTTAGATTATGGACGTTTGATTTTTAATCTTTAAGTCAGAGAGAACATTTTGCTTTAAAATGTATTTTTTTCTTATTGATCAAATGCTAACTGTATTATAAGCAATTTATCAAATTCATATTTGATCCTTTGTTCATCTCGATAACGAAAAAATTGTCGTTGTTACTTTTTTTTTCTTAATGATTAGTCACACTTTTATAATTTTAAAATACAAATTGATATTTTTGCACAAATTGATTAAATCAAACTATATTAAGATAATTTTGTGAAGCTATTAAATATAATAATTATTTTTAAATGCATAATTGCCCTATGACAACTTTTTAAATTTAAGAAATGAACTGGTGCAAAACAAATGAAATTTTAAGAATAATATAAATTAAAAAAGTACTTATAGCTAAAATGCTTAATATATAGAGTTTATGGTTGAATATTATATTATTTAAAGAAAAAATAGGCTTAATTTTCTAGGTATTTTCTAGGTATGCAGCATTAATTACAAATATTTTTGATTTCTATCATAAAATGCAATATGATGTGTCAAAAGTTATCATACATCTATAATTGGAAATTAATTAAATTACATTCTACTAATTATTTTAAAATGTGAAAATGGGAATCGTAATTGTATAATGTAGGGACAATGCTTAGATTTTCCCTTTATCTTATTGTCTAAATCTCTCCAATGACAAATTGTATAAAAAATATTTTAAAAGCAAAATTAGATGTTAAATGTATTCTACATTTCATACCCATATTTATATGTATATATCTTTATGTGTATGGTGTTGTGTATTTAGTTAGAAAACCCCATTTAAGTTAGAATATTTTAATAATGTATTAAATAAAGCCTGGAATTAACATGAAAATTTTTATGAGCTTAGTTAACATATTTGAAATCGCTTTCATGAGATAAATAAAAAATGTAATTGCATTCATTGAATATATTGAAGGAAATTATTCCCTGTAAATGTATTCTCATAAAAATCTGTAAAAAATGTATTCGGAAAAATTTTTTTCATTCATAAATTAATTTATAAACCTAATTTTAAAGATCAAAACTTAAATATATATTTAATTTAATAATTATAATTTTATGCGCTGTAAATTACTGATTTTATCTATTTTGCATTTGCAAAAAATTAAATAAAATTTTTTAAAGTATGTTTATTTTATAAACATTATGATCTTATATGTTTATGAAAAGATAATTTTAGAAAAAGCAAAAATAAATACATTCATAATACTAAATTTGGGAATATTTTTATTGTTATTATAATCATTTAAATTACTATTGTAAATGCTGTTTCATTATTTATTTCTAGTATTAAATAAAATGTACACAATATTATTATGAATTTATTACTGTAACTATGTTACCATAGTTACAGTAATAAATAATGTTACCATAGTTACAGTTTATTAACATTGACATTAAAGAAGAAGTCAACCGACGTAAAATATCATTTTTAAACTTATAATGATTTTACGCACAAAATCATTCAAATTTCTTCCATTAAAATTTGTTTATTATAGAGCCTACATTAATAACTTATATCAATTGAAACTAATTTGTTAAATAATTAACTCATGGTAAGTAGTTACTAATATAATTTTTCAAATTTTTTCAAGAACAATTAATATAAATTTTGAAATTTTTAACAAAGTAACTTATTTTAGTAAAACATATCAAGAGTATTAAATCTAATTAGTATTCTACTTTCAATACCAACTTTACATTTGATTTATTATTTATTTACCAGGGAAAACAGAGCAAATTTAATAGTTTCTATGAATTGTAATTCATTAATAATTTCTGCAACACAATTATTTGCGTAATAAATAGTTTCTAAAAATAAAATTACCTCAAAGGAATTCAGAATATATCATATACACCACTTGTTCATTAGAAATGTTTACAATTTATCAACAAATATCAAATAAATGATACAGTGAATTTATAATATACTCTAGAATAACTTTAAATAAAGAAGTTTCATTGAATTATTTCATACTTAAATTATTCTCAATAAAGTTAGAATTTAAAAACAAATTTTATGTGATTATCCGATTCAGTTTTAGCCAACATTTTATAAAAGATATTTAGCGCTTCAATATTATGAAATGTAAATTATCTTCTGAGTAAAAAATGAAATTGTTTTAGTATTTTTGCTTCATAGTTTTAAAACACATTATAAAAGTATTTTAATGCGAAAATCACATACAATTTGGTTATTTGTTCAATGATATTTATAACAATTAATTTTATATTATTCTCATTTCCAATAATTTCAATTATATTTCTAACAATAGGACACGTAACTATGGAAAATTTCATTGAAACAAATTTACTATAAATTATTATAAAATCTACTAAAATTTAGCTCGAATATTATATTTATTACATTTTAAAATAACAAATGAATTTATGATGTGAAGCCTCATCTAACAAAAGTGTTTACGCCAGAGAAATATTATTTAACTACTTTTCTGTCGTAGTTTTAATTTCTAAGCAATTAATTAACCCGATGAATCTGCAAGCAATGCATCAGCTTGAGAAACAGCAAAGCAAAAAGTGATCATGCAACAATGAATTGGAAAATTGATGAAGTCTTGTCAAAAATAGCGTTCTTTGGCACAATGCCGAATGTCCCTAGGCAAAGCAGCAGTTGGGGATAATGAGTGCGAGTTACACTCGAATAAGCATTGTTTGAATGTGTGGAAGAAAGGTCTTAAACTTCCTTTTAAGGAGTTACCAAAATAACGAAATTGCTTCTGAGGAAGCAGCGTTCGTAGAGAAAAGAATAGTGTTCCTTCTAGAAATGGCAATAATTTGACCAACCAAGCATTGGCTGGATTCGTTTGCAAAATTTAAATGACCGGCGCTGCCAATAATCAGAGTTGAGGCAGTGACAGTCATTAACTTACGTTACGTTCAGTCCTAGTGACAGTCATTAACATGCCTTACGTTGAAAGTGTTCCAACATAGAAATAGGGATACAAATGCATTTTGTTGTCAACTTTATGGATAGGATATTTTCTTTTAATGACTTTTGTGATATTTATGAAAACTTGAAATCATTTTACGATGCTATTTTAAATAATTTAAAATTGAACTTTACTGTTAAATGATCAAATGTTTTATATATTTTATTTGATTTTTACATTTAAATAAATATTGAGAAATTTTTTTAAATAAATCATTTATTTTGATTATAATTGCTACTTACTGAAATTAAAATGTTTTCCAAGAAAAATCCCAAAATTGTTCAAAAAGATTAGTAAATAATCATGGATTTTATGTTATATATATATATATATATATATATATATATATATATATATATATATATATATATATATATATATATATATATATATATATATATATATATATATATATATATATATATATATATATATATATAACATAAAATCCATGATTAATAATAATCCATGTAAATATATTTTGTAAAATATTTTTTTATTTAGACTCTTGATTATTGTCTAAAGTTTTCCATATCTGAGTTGTTATCTTATTAAATTAAAAAATACATATTTATTACACGTCCTCTTGGTTCCAGATATATTTAAAAACAGAAGAAGCTTCTGCATTTTCCTTTTATTTTAGATAGTTATTCAATGTGGTACAAGAAACGTTATAAATATTTAGTACATTAATCTTCTTTACTGTATTCGAAATTTCATTAATGTATATTAAAGAAGGAAATACCCTAAAACCTTAACAACTGCTTACATTTTTCACATTGAATATGCATGTTACTGATAAGGTGATATTTTTATAATATATGCCGATTAATATAGATGCATTTTCAGTTGAACAATACGTTTAAAAAAACTGATTCAGAACAATATATATCCCTTGTAATTTATAATTATATTTATATGAAAATTATATTATCACATTTGATGTTAATTTTTGTGACAAAACAAAAGTTTGAATTTTAGCAACGCAAAAATATTATCAGCTTTATGGTTTTCAATAACGTCACCAAGATTTTAATAGTGATGAGAAAAATATTCCTTTTCTACAAAAAAATCAATGTTATAAAGTTATGTATATTATAATGCGCTTGCACCGTATACACTTCTGCAATGTTGCTAATGAATAAAATCTGACTAATTGGAAATTTGCTTGTTAATAATTTTTCTTTCCTTTTTTTTTACTTCAAAGCAATTCTGTTAGAGCTTCATTGGAGTAGGGAAAGGAAGGATGCATTATTTAAAATAAAGAGTTCAGTTGCTTTGTAACACCATAATATAGACAGCAAAAATGATATGAACAAGTGCACATTGTTTTAAAGTTTAGCACATTGTTTCAAAATTTAAAGTTTAGGAAAAATGTAAAAAGTAAAAAGTAATCTTTCTCTGAATCAATATTCCACAAACAAAACAATTCATCATCGAATTTTCTTTTTGGATCAAATGAGGCTTTAATCTTGGTACATGCACGACGTCTTGTGAATTTCGACGACCTCTGTTTCAATCCACACTTTCTACTGCATATGTCACGTCAGACAGTCATCGTGTTACTCGATCAGGTCCGAAGTAACGTCTCAGTAGCTTTTCGGATACTCCCAATTTCAGTATCGGGTATAGACTCATACTAAATCCCTGATATTGTAGCTGACAGGTAGATGCCTCTCGTCATATTGGCATTTGTCTGTACTTTGCGCAGATATGAAGCTTTGCTAGTCGTCAGAAGTTTCGGTATTAATTAGAAAATTACATCAAGAGAAGTCTGGATATCTCTGGTAGGAATCTGGTATCTAGCTAGGAAAAGATACGTCCTCTATCACTTATTTCTTTGGGAGTTCCATGCTTCAGTACAATTTCTTCAACTTTAAATCTAGCTATTTCGGTGACCTCAGATGTTAGTATCGCTTTTGTGATTGTGAATTTAGTCAAGTAATCTGTGCAAACACTTATCCAACGATTGCCTTTTCGGGTTACTGGAAAGCGCCCAAGTAAATCTACTCCAATTTTGGCAAAAGGTGTGTTAGGGGTTTTTTTCGGTTGAAGCTGCTCCTGTGGAAGTTGTGGAGGTGATTTCCGTCTCTGGCATTCTCGGCGCTGTGAAACATATCGACGTATGTTTCGATACAGCCCTGGCCAAAAGTATTTTCAAATTATCCGGTCGTATGTTTTGGCGAAACTAATGTGATAGGCAGTTTGGGCATCATGAAGACTTCTTAGAATATCACTACGAAGTTGTTTTCGTACCACCAAGAGCCACTGCGTCCCATCGGATCATGGTTTCTTTTATAAAGTACACCACTTTATATTTGATAATTTTGCCATGACTCACCTATCTTAAGGATTTCTATGATGAACTTCAACTGCTAACCCTTTTGTTGCTGTTTTCCGTATTCTTCGATTGTAACGAAGAACGGGGTTTCGTCATTGCCCTCAATTGTTGATTCAATGAGGGGCTTCCTTGACAGAGAATTTGCATCCAAATGCTTACGGCCACTCTTGTAGGTAATACTTATATCGTATTCTTGTAACCCTAGAGGCAATCGTGCCAGTCTTCCTGATGGATCCTTAACGTTCGCCAACCAACATAAAGAATGGTGATCCCTAACTACTGTGAAAGTTTTTCCATAGAGATACGGCCTGAATTTACTGATACCCCAGATGATGGCACTGCAAGGCATTCTTTTTCGGTTGTGGAATAGTTCTTTCCCTGTAGTAAGGGACCTGGACGCATAAGCTATTGGTCTATCCTTATTGCCTTGGTTCTGTACCAGAACTGCGCCGATGCCATAGCCGCTAGAATGGTGATCCGTAACTACTGTGAAAGTTTTTCCATAGAGATAAGGCCTGAATTTACTGATACCCTAGAGGACGGCACTGAAAGGCATTCCTTTTCGGTTGTGGAATAGTTTCTTTCAGCTGAAATAAGGGACCTGGACGCATAGGCTATTGGTCTATCCTTATTATCCTGGATCTGCACCAGAACTTTCCGAGGCCATAACCGCTAGCATCTGAATGTTCCCTTGTTTCCGCGTCTGGAAGGAAATGTCCTATTACAGGGCCTCTGATCATTAACTTTAGGAGTGTTGAAAAAGATTCCTTCTGCGACGGATTCCTAAAAAAAGTTGTGTCTTTCTTTAATAAGTCATTCAATAACTTTGCGATCTCAGCAACATTTTTGAATAATCATCGATAGTATGAGATTAGGCCCAGAAAACTTAGGACATCACCGATATCTGCTGGGGTAGGGATCTTTGCTACAGCCACTGTTTCTTAATTTGGATATATTCCATGTTGATCAACTAGGTGTTCCAGTATAGCTAGCTGCTTTGTGCCGAATGAACATTTGTTAGAATTTAGAGTTAACCTCGCTTCTTGAATGCATTTTACAACTTTCCTCAAGCGTATACGATGTTTTCCGAAGTTTGATGCGGACACAATGGTATCGTCTAAATAACAGAGACCAATATTCTACTTTAGGTCTTTTAGAACTGTGTCCATTATTGGTTCAAACGTAGAGGAAGCATTACATAGCCCGAACGGCCTAACTTTAAATTCATGAAGCCCATTTGATGTCACGAAGGCTGTCTTTTTTCTCTGTCTTTGTCAACTTCTATTTGCCAGTAACCTGACTTTAGATCCATCATAGAGAAAATTTTTGAACCAGCTAGACAGTCTAAGACACCTTCGACGCAAGGTAATGGATATACATCCTTTCCGGTTAACTTCTTCAATCCTCTATAATCGACACAGAAACGCCATTCCCCATTTTTCTTCTTCACAAGCACGACTGGAGATGACTGTGTGCTATTTGACGGCTGTATCACGTCTTCTCTTAGCATTCGCTGCAATTCGGCAATCAAACATTTTTCGATAGTTGATACATGATAAGTTCTATGCTTGATTGGTACGTTGCCACCTGTATTGATTTTGTGCCTCACTGAACTACCTCGAGATTTCCAAAAATTTCTCTTAAAATCAAGAATGTCATTAAATTCTTCCAGTTGATTCAATACCTCGTCTTCGTCAGCATTGGTTAGAGCAGAATTGAGAATTTCTTTAAACTGTTCTTGAGTTACCCATTTTCTGGACTGGTGTCCTTCGGAAGTTTCTTGCATTTTGTCACTCAGGGAGCAGATAGCGTCATTTGCTATTGTCGTGAAAAGCCTATATTCATCTCTTTTGGTATCAGTTGGGTTCGTTGAAAAAACTTAGTTACCCACGTTTTAAAAAAGCAATTCTCAATGCCGATAATTGAAGCTGGTACATATAACTCTTTATCGTATATCAGAACTATACTACCAGCAATCATAGTTGCATTTGCTTACTGCACTGTTGAATTCAAAGCAAATATTTGTCTTGTTCAGTCAGCCTCAATTAAGTAACCCAATGTGGCACTTAAAGACCAATTTGGTTCGTTTGAGATTGAGTATCATGGAAGGATTTTGGAAATTTGGATCTTTTGATTTCCACAATCGATAACGGCATCGGTGGCACGGAAAAAGTCCTAGCCCAGTATCATTTAAGGTTTACACTGCGGAAAAATGAGAAATTCAAACGGCTTCACTGTCCCGTTCAAGTCCATTTTTAATACACAGCATCCAGAGGTGGCTACAGTTTCACCACTAGCAGTTTTCAATATAGGTCCATTTTTAATAAACATAGGAATATTTAATCGTCGCCATAATTTTTCGGATATGACAGAATAATCGGCACCAGAATCAACGAGGGCTTTTATACATTGTCCATTCGTGGGGATATAGGTTGATATAGGTGGTGTTCTCTTTTAACGTGGCTGGGTAGTAAGTTGGAGGATTTTCTTCCACTGTGGCCTTACCTCCTGCACAGGTCACTCGAGTTAGTTTTCCTCATTGAATCGGTGTGGGGAAAGAATGGAATAGCGTACTAGTGACTGTGACTCTCGGTGGTTGAGGGAACGTCGTGTTAAGGAAAACTGCTCCTAGTTCTGGTAGAAGTAGGCTAGGCATAATCATCGTCGAAGCTATCAAAAGAGTCGGAGTACTTATCTTGTCGAGGGTTGATAGTCCTACTTTCTCGCGCATTTTCAAATATTCGGCGTTTCTCCCAACAATACCTTAGCACATACTCTGGCCCCATGCAATTGTATCAGAGGGGCACATTATTGTTAGTCCTGCACAAGTCTGTTCTGTTTTTAGGAGTGGGCCTGTTGATGGTTTCATGCCTCAGCTGCGGCCTGGTTGGAACCGAAAGTTGAGGAATGGTTTTGCCTCTCCTTGCACCTGTAAGTGGTGCTAGAACCTCCATGATCTCTTCCTGCACCACAGAAGCATTGTCACGTGGTGTCCCACTTTCGTTGCTTGTGTAGCCCTGTATTTCAGGCATGATGTTTTGAAGCTCTTTCCTGACAATTGTACTTACTAATGACCAGAGATCATTGGCATCTGCTTCGGTCAACCCCGCGGAGACATAAGGTAGCCTCAGAAATCATGGTCGAACGAAACATCTTCATCAAAGGCTTTCTATATGACGGCATCATTTTGCGAAATCGTCGATGGTCTCATATTCCTGAGATGAAAAAATCAGGTAAAGGTCATCTGCAATACCTTTCATGAGATGAACCACTCTTTCGTCTTCAAAAATAGAAGGGTTGAATTTTCGGCACTGAAAATGTACATCTCGAATGTACCAATTAGTTTCACCGGGGTGAGTAACAGTCTTTCAGCTTGGTGTTTTATATCAGTTACATGGACAAAGGTGTTTTTAAGGGAAATCCGAAAAACTGTCTAGTCAGTGAAGGAGTCTTCATTGTTAACGAACCATTGACGAACTGTTCCGGCGAGATGAAAGATGACATTTTTTAGACACATTTGGTCATCCCAGCGATTATAATTAGCTATTCGATCAAAATCCTTGAGTCACTGGTTAGCGTCTTCTTGGTTATCCCCAGAGAATATATAGGGGCTTCTGGATAGTTGGTAGGTCAAAATTGGAGCTGGTGCGATGTTACTCGGGCCAGAGCTGGCCCCCGCTGAGATCTTCTGATCGTTTTCCCCTCCCTTCAACCATCACCCTTAATTGTCTCTCAGAATCTGGTAGAAGACCAAATTCAAGAGCGAGATCTTCAATACGTCGGCTTTGGCGTAACTCTTCCGTTGTAGCACCCAGTGCCTCCACAAATATGTTGCGTAAATGAAGTGAACGTAGTAAAGCCAATGGAAACGAAAGCGCTCAAGATTAGTTTAAGATTTTATTATTATTTTTAACTCAATCAGTCATTTCTTACAGATAATTTGAGAACCTTCCAGACTTGGAAGGCCCGGAAAACTGGGAACAGAAATTTGCATGAATTTGCATAACTAACTTAAATTAACAAAACTTACAAAAATAAATTTTTAGGCAACTTGCCTCACATGCTTTTGAACCTGCTACCTCTGGTTCACGAGTCTGCTGCTTTATCTACTAAGCCCCTAAGTCCCCGGATAAACAATATAATTTTCATTAATATACGTTTTAGCTTTCTTGGAATAGTAACTCAAAGTTTAAAGAAGAGAAATCACACAATTTGTGTCTATAGCTATTAAAATTTGTATTAATTGCTGCATTTTGCGTAAATTTACAATCCAAAAAAATATGTTATGCACATATTATATCTTTAGATATATTTATTCATGGAAAAAATTAGTTATCCCGCTAAATATTTCTTGCATACTAACATTCGGAAAAGTTTTAAAACATTATTATACTTTTTTTCATAATATCTAAAATTAGTAAATACTATATTGAATCATGTATATTGTGGTTATGCATATAAATTCTTTATATCTATTAGAAAGTAAAGCAATCAAATGCTTCATACCAAGCCTTAAAATGGGAAATACATATTTACTTTAAAACTGTTCTTATGGATATTAAAGATATATTTTCTTCATTTTTTGTACAATTTGGTATAATTAAACGATATATTACAGTCAAAATTAATACCAATGATTTCTAAACACATTCAATGAATTTCGAAACATTTCATTTTAAAAATATGTGTGTGAAATATAATTTAAAAAATAAAATACAAAACTATACATATTTTTTTTTAGTAAAATTAATATAACATACAAGCAACTTCTTAAACAATTTTCTTTTATAATTTGTGATTATATTTTTTCTAGTTGCTATAAAATTTTATTTTACATTCCTATTTTAACAGAAACTTAAAATATTTTCAAACTGTACAATACGTTTTCCAGAATTTTCAGCATAATCGAAATCGCTTGTTTTTGATACCAACAGTTTAAACTTTTAAACCTTTGTCTAAAAAAGGATACATAAAATTCATCAAATTTATATTTTACATCTAAGTCAATAATTTGCACAATCGAAAATAAAGATTCTGCTACTATCTGTTACAAATATTAAATTTGCAAAAAACGCCTCAAATGTAATCAATTTCTTATTAAATATTTTGTAATATTTATGATAAATGATGAGGTATACATTAGTCATTTCCAAATATATATGAACGATAATGTTCCTCATATATGTATATATATATATATATATATATATCTTAATATCTTAACTTAGACCATCTTAACTTCGGAATAGCTGCTGCTATATTCATAAAAGTGGTGTCTAGATATAGTAAGTAGCCATGCCCTACTAAATGAAACCACCTACCGCGCCACCTGGTGAAAAACTGTGAAGTTAGCATTCGTATCTCGAAATCGGAACGAGAGAAGTAAAAAATGTGACTTATATACAAAGTTGTAGAGCATCCTTGACTTAGTACGAAAAGATACTTGTAAGCATTAATGTGAAGAATACAGTGGTTAAAACGCGCATTTGTTGTTTCGTTCTGTGACGTGGCACATCATACGTGTGCATATTTGAAAAAACAAAAAATCGTTTTCGTGATTACATTTTTGTAAATCATTTTCTTTTACCGTTACGAGGTGAAAAAAATAATTTACAATTTCATGATTACATTTCTCACTTTTATTTCGAAATGGGAAGAATGGAAGTATTAAAAATATTTCTAATTTGTATGCAGTAAGCAAATATGTAAGAAACATCATACTTGTTCACATGAGACAGCTATAAAAGAGTCATCTTCTTGGGGCTGTAGTATGTTGATGCTCATGATCATGGCTCAGTATTCCAAAACTGAGTATTGTGGGATAGTTTTACTGTACGTTGAAGGACGACGCAAGGCATGATCAGTAAACAGGTTGTACCCCCATCGTTTCCCTGCAGTCCCGAATCCTTCTCATCAAACCATCTTAATGATTGTAAAATGTTTAAAGGTGACAGGTTGCGTTACTAGTCAACCTCAATCTGCAGACTAGCTAAGGTTGGACTGCAAGTTCAACCGCATGAGGTATTAGCATATTTCCTCTCATATCCGAATTACAGATTAAGAGAGATCAGTCAACACTGTCTTCTCTCCAAAAGTTAGGTTTGTTAATTCCTAAGCGAATCAGGTGCTCATCCATACCGATCCAAGCTTGAACATGTTTTGAGGGTCGGGAATTCCGTGAGGCGCTATACATGGTGAAACTTCATCATGAATCAGATACAGGTCCAGTTAACCTTCTTGGCAGATATAATGTGGACAGATGAGGAATACGTTTCACGGAAAAGCATGTACCATAGGCAAAGCACCCATTACTCAGCGCTGGAAAATCCTAAATGTTTCGTTGACGTTCGACATCAAATGCGGTTATCTCTTAAAGTTTGGTACGAAACTTATAATAACAAGCTGATGGGCACAATACTTTACAATGGCACGTTATTTACAATTGCTACAGAAGGTAATACTCAATTTTATGGAGAACCTACCGTTGTTTAATCTTAAGAATCTAAGGTTTCAACATGACGGTGCGCCTGCTCACAAGATATCTCCAGTGAAGCAGTACTTCGCCAAGGAATTTGGCAAAAAAAATACTAGGGTATGGAGGTTTCGAAAAATGGCCTCCATGTTCTCCTGATCTGACTCCACTGGACATTTTTCCTGTGGGGATACTTGAAATAGCAGGTGTATGCGATCCCTCCATAAAATTTGCAGGACCCTAAACAACGCATTATTGTCACGTGTTCCAACGCGTCATGCTGTATGCTTCAACGTTTGCAACGTAATCTTCAAGCGAGGATCCAAATGTGCATTGCTGTGACGGTGAGAAGTTTGAACATCTTAAATAAAGTATATTGTTATAACTCTTTGTTTTGTTTTTCTCTCTTAGATCGTTTTGCCAGGTCAGATCACGAAACAACAAATGCGCTTTTTATCTGTTGTATTCTTCATATTAATGCCTACAAGGTATCTTCTCGTACTAAATCGAGGATGCTCTACAAATTTGTCAATCACTTTTTTTTACCCATCTCGTTCCGTTTTCAAAATACGAATGCTATCTCCACAGTTTTCCACCAGGTGGTGTGGTAGGTGGTTTCATTCTGTAGCGCATGGCTACTTTTGTATACCTAAACACCACTTTCATAAATATAGCAGCTGCCATTCCAAAATTAAGAGAATGACAAGGGACTTTAGTTGACATACTGTATATATATATATATATATATATATATATATATATATATATATATATATATATATATATATATATATATATATATATATATATATATATATATATATATATATATATATATATATATATATATATATATATATATATATATATATATATATATATATATATATATATATATATATATATATATATATATATATATATATATATATATACTGTTGCTAAATAAAATCACATGCAGGCTGAAAATATAATCTCTTATTTGTTGAAGTGATTAAGCTTTCAAGAATAGATCTAATGTTCTAATTGGTATCAGTAAGAACATTCCCTAATCCGTTTACTCTTAACGCAAAAAAACACAATTCCTTTACCTAAGCCCGATTTGACCTACATAGTTAGCAGCCGAAACAGCCATCACAGCCTTCACTAAGTCGCTCCTTCCTGTCTTGATCGCAAAGGCCAAAAGGCGAATCATTGCTACTAAGTAGAAAAAATGCACAAAAATACCAAGAATACAATCGTAACGGCATGGTGGCTGCAGCGGAGAAATCTGGCATTTCCATTACAGTCAAACCAAATCACAGATGAAAATAAGATAACCCCAAAGAATAAAATGACGTTATCAGCTTAAGGGAAGGCCATAGCAGAAAATGGCATATTTTGTAAAGTTTGTTTCAAATAGACATATGTGGATTATATTAGAAATCACAGCACAAAATCAGAAAACTTAAAATATAAATATTTGTCTTGATTCTATTTTTTTTACCAAATCTTCTAGTATTAGTAAATTTAACTGTTTGGGAATTCATATAATGTAATTCATGTACTTACAGAAATATAAATAAATTAGAACATATATATATATATTTATATATATATATATATATATATATATATATATATATATATATATATATATATATATATATATATATATATATATATAGCTGATATTTTCATTTTATTAATTAAAATGAACTTATAATTTTATTTTAGATTTAAATGGAACATTTATTAACTAATACCTAATTTCTTTAAAGTTACTGAATGAAAAACTATAAAATGTTAGAGACTACTACACTAAAGACAGTAGGAAAAAATACTATATCAATTGAATCATGTTTTTTTATTGACGATATTATTTTATGCAATATTTTCGAGTTTATTTATGAACTTCTTTCATTAAGAATGAAATATTTTCATTCCAGTTTATCACAAATAAATTAATAGTGATAAAAATGAAAAAAAAACAGTATGTTATTTTATTCATTTTAAATATAAGTGAGAAATAAATAATTTATTAAGCTTATTTTTAAAATTTTATTTCAGAATATTGTGTTTATCAATGAGAAATATGTGTTCTAATAAATTGGGAAAGTGTAAATATTATTTGTTGAATCCCATGATTAGTTGTTAATAGAAAATACAAATCTTAAACTTCAAATAAATTGTAAAATTAAGCAATGAATAAAAATTATAAATTTTTTCTTCTAATAAACATGAATAGGGCTAAAATTTCATCCATAATGCAATAACTCTCTGTTATTTTAAACCAAAAATATTCCACTGTAAATATGTTAAAGAATACTTGAATAGATTTATCAGAACATATATAAAATAATTTGAAAAATTTTGAATTAATATTTTTTATAAAATTTTATTTCTTTAAAAGAAGATACCTTTTATTTTTTATTTTTAAGGTATAGTTCTGAAATTATACAAATATATTATAAAACTGAGGATACTGTAGTCAAAAATGCTCAAAATTCATTAATTTGTATTCGAGTTTGTGAATTTAATCAAAATTACGAACTTGTCTCTTGTGATTCATGATTGGAATCCAAAGGATTATCAAACAGTGGGTAATCTCGATTATATTATTCGAAAGATAATCTCTACGCATCTCCAAAATGTGGCATTATTTAGATTTTTGTTCTTTGCTTTTATGCGAGTTATGCGAAGCGTAGTATAAGAAGCAACTCACATATTAATACTTTGTTTAAATTATTTCGAAATAAAATAATTAAACAAAATAATTATAAAAATGGTAAAAATTATTTTTTTTTAATTTAAGAGAATTTATATTAGTGCAAATGTTGATTACTTTTAGGAATTTTAAAATCAAATGCATGATATGTCAGTAAAACTATTTATTTTTTTTATAAACAACACATAGACAGTTATCTTTATACTTTCAAATATTTATAACAAACATTACCTGTAACTAGCTCTATAAAATAAGATTTTCTTTTTTTAAGCACCATTATGGTTGAATCTAAAAGTAAAGAACACTAATACGATCATTTTGTGATAAAAAAGGAAGAAATAATAATGTGCTCTTATTTTTGTGAAAAAAATACATTCCAAGCATTTGAAATTAAACGTATATCCGAAGCAATGTACTCAAAAACACAAACATATTTTAAGAGTTTTAATTGTTTGCTGCGTAATTTATAAAAAAGGGCATCATGTTTTAATGAAACTATTTTCGTTCTGATTAAATAACAAAAAATGTTTTCTTTAAAAATTTATAGAATCTAAAACATTAATGTGATTTATTGAAATAGATACAATTTTGCAACAATATGTACAACAGTAAAAAGCATTCTGTAAATTATTAGAATATACATATCTGATAACCTATTATAATTTAACTGATAATGCATTACATGCATTATCATTGTAAGAGAAGAAACTTCATACCATTCATCCAAACATTCATAAAAGCAGAAAGTAGGAATCCAATATATTTTTTCTTATGTTCAAAAATAAAGAGCATCAATGATGTTGATCTTACAGACATTTAGAGTAATAAATCCCTTCTGTAAAATCTTAATAATTTGCGTTTGACATGAATTAGCCTGGTAGATGATGTAAAATTAAAGTCCGCTGCAAGGCAATTCTTCATACATCATGCAAAATCTTCCAGACAAACTTTTTCTTAGATCCTGCCTCGTTGTTGCGCAGCAAAAGAAAATATTCTACGGAAACATCGAAACACTCACCCTGAAGAATGTAAATCTAAAGCAAATGCAAATCATATATTTCCACTTCTTCAATAGTAGCTAGGCTTAAAAGCAAGATCTTATAGTCCAAAATGCATTGTTCTACCATAAGCCTACAACAAACCCCATAGCTAATTGTTGCATACATAGTTTCCATAGCAAGATTAAATTTTAAAATGAGACTTCAAAAATACTGCTCCATTCAAATAAAGGACAATAGTAAAATCTCAGATATTACACGCCTATGCCCTTTTTCATCAAAAAATTACTGTCATACTTAATTTCACATCTAACTGATGCTAAATGGGAAAAACGTCCTAAGCATATTCCATTGAATTTATCTTTGGGAAGTTGTTCTTGGAAACTCTATTCATTACAATACAGTAAAAAAGTACAATTATTTAATGTAATTCAAAATACACTTAAGAACTCCTATAGGGGCTACATTTAACTACTAAATATACTCTTTACTTGCTTTAACTATAAAAGTAATAAAAATATTATTTTAACTATCGGAATATAAGATAAATTTTATTTAATACTTTAAACTATTTCTGGCTTTAAACTTTATTTTGACACATATTTCTGGCTTTAAACTTTATTTTGACTTTAAACTACATATTTCTGAATTCTACGAAAGTGAAAGAAACAGGTACAATAAAAGTAAACTAGTAGAAAATATGATGCTAATAAACTAAAATTTACAAAATAAATTCCTGAATAATTTGAATATATTATAAAATAGAAATAAAAAAACCACGAAAACTGTCCTACATGTTTGTTCAAAATACATTAATAACTATGATTAATTATATACTTAATATTTAGAAAATGATATAATAGTTTATCCAGAGAGAAAATATAAAGGCAATATGTGATAAGTGTAATTAATCATAATTTAATGATCTATTTATTAATTAAGTATCAGAAACACATCACAACAAATTTTATTTTCGTTGTGATGTAATTTAAGTGTCCTTAAGATGATGTTCAATAAAAGTTTACTTGATAAATTACAATTTAGTGAGCTGTTTACAATGAAAATTTCTACAAAATTAAAATACAATATGTATGTTACGTTTTTCTACTTTATGTTTATCTATCTATCTATCAATATATATACATGTATATATATATAGATAGGTAGATAGATAGATCGATAGATAGATAGACATATGTGTAATCTTGGAAAAGTTTTTGAAATAAATATTCACATTAGTAATGTAATCAAGCATTTCTTTTCTTTTACGGAATAATTATGATGTAAGTAAGTCACTTAAATATTCACGTATATTCCATTATAAATTTACATTTTAAAACTTCTGTGTCCTTTTATGAAAAGGAAAGTTCAACGAAATATAATATGCTTTAACATAATTAAACGTAGATAACAATATTGAGTTTAATGAGCTTATTTTTAAAAGAAGATACACTTATTTTTATTATTTAAAAGTTTTAATTATCTACAAAAGAGACAGATAATAAAAATATTTGTACTCCAAAATATCTATTATAATAATAATAAACTATATAGTATAAAATAATAGCAATCTAAATATATTGAAGTAAATTTTTAAAATATTTTCATTTTAAAAAATTCCAGTTAATTAATTTGATAATCTATCTATTGTAATAAAGATATATACGTATCTTAAATGTTACTATGTAAAATATAAAACACACAAAAATAAAAAATTTTTTTAAAAAAAAAAAAAGAAACCATGAAAAATTTCAATGAATTTTTACTGATTATATAAAAATTACTGATTCTTTATATATATATATATATATATATATATATATATATATATATATATATATATATGGAAAGAATGCAATTTTTTTAATCTTGTAAAATATTTAGTACAACAATTATTAGCTGATTTAATTTTTTTCGTTTTGTGCCAGCTAGACTGACAATATATAATTAACTGAACCATATTTGGTGTGGAGTCCGACTTCTTTAGTACACACATGCCATAGGGACCCATTTACAAAGTAGGCAACCATTCATACGTCATTCATACACAGAACGGGCAAAGACAGGATAGATAGAGAGAGAAAGTACATCCATATTTGAACCGGGATTCGAACCCAGGGCCTCCCTATCCGCAGTCAGGCATTCTGACCACTAGACAGGCGGACGGCATCAGCTTAGACGGCACTAGACAGGCGAATAACGTTTACTGATGCTTTTATTGTAGTATGTACTCTTGAAATTTATATATTTCCATATCACTTATTTTATAATTATGTAAAATAAAATAAGTTCATATGCTTTATTTTAGAGGGATATTATTAACTTCACGCCTGTTTGTTTGTGCATTACTTTAATGTTATTTTTAACACAAAAATCATGAATGCTTAAAAACTATAAGCCATTTCTTTTTTTAAGTATTTTAAAATATGCTTCAAAATTTCTTTTTAATCACTAATTATAAATCTTAGTCATTTTCGAAATAAAGTTAGTTACTACTGTTTTAAATTTTTGCAAAAAATAACGAGCTCATTACGTGTTCATTTTTGTTCAAATTTGTTATTTATAGCATTCTTCACACATATCTATTAAAAAACTTATCTGTAGTAGAGTTTACTTCGAAAATAGTTTTTAAATTGCTGTCTTACTGTCATGTTTTTATTTTTTAAAAATATTTTATTATGTATCTATTATTACGAATTATATTGTTGTTTTTGAAATTTATTTTAAAACACATTGCCCTTTTTCTATACTGGATAATCACTAGTAAAAAATGTTTTGCTTAAAACGTAATTAAATTTGGAAATATCCATATGCTTCCCTCTATTTTGTGTATAAATAGAATCTAATATATCATAATAAATGTAAATGAAATAAATGCATTAGGATTTTCAAATGATTGCAAAATTGTTAAAACACATACTAAAAACGTGAATACATATTAAGTTATTATAAACAATTATTTAAACTTATTTTCCCTTGGCACACTCTACTCTGTTTCTGTGTAACAAATTTCCCATTTCTGATTCAGCTAATACGAATCCCGCAACACAAATCAGATAACACCATTCATCAAAAGAGGCATTCATTTGTCGCATCTTCTTCCTTTTCTTCACTCCGCTTCTTATCTCGCTAGTAATAAGCTCCAGAAACGCAAATGCCAGCCCATTGGAGTCCTTTTCTTTTAATTGGCCTGGAGAATATCGGGCAGAGAGACAAGCGCTTCTCTTATTAGCATTCCCAGCAAAAGCAGAAAAGAAGGTCGATTCCACGTTAAGCTCACTTAAATGGCCTTATCTCGGTGCCTTGGGAAAAGATGTCCCGTCATGGGGATAATTCCCCTGGCCGTTGCAATCTCAGCAATCTCGATCATAAAAGTCGTACATGGGTTGAAAGAAAAGAGAGAATGAAATTTTCCAACTGTCGTCAGAAACTTGTCAACACTAAACTTTAATGGGTTTTGACATTAAAGCGTAGCCCAATTTCTTTATTGGAAAATCTAAGAACAAATATCGAGACAAAGATCTTCGCAGAAAGGTATTTTGCTGAATCACAAAGAAATCTGAAATTACGTGTTCTGCTAAATGGAAAGAATTATTTTTCCGCATTGATGAAACTTTATACTAGGTTAAGACTTTTCTGGTTGACAAATTGACAGAATCTATTAAATTTCAACATAGAGTTTTTTTTGTATATAACTCAATTTTTAAGTTAACACTGAAATAATATGGATACCGTCAGATAAGCATTTATTTAATTATCTATAAATGCATATCCATATTAATTATATATTAAAAATTTTTAATTTATTTTAGTTTAAGTATAAAATTTATTGTATGATTGCCGTAAAATATGAGTACTTATGAGTATCTCTTAGTTTCTACTTTTAAGTTATGGAATATTTAGTATATTTTTCACTTTGTTTATATATTAAACACAGAATAAATGCTTACACATTCAAATAGAAATAAAAATTAAATTCGTTAGTGAATAAAACTTGATAAAAAAAATTTAGCTGGAATACTGGAACACATGGTTAATTGACTTTTGTTTAATATAAGTTTTAAAAAATAATCATGATAATGTTCATAAATCTCTCATAACTATTTATATATTCCATAAAAGTATTATGTATTTAATTATTTTAACTTATTAGTATTACTTTAACATAAGTCTAAAACAATTCCAAAGCAAAAAACTTTGATTGCAAACAACCAAAATATAATTTATTTTTATAATTTAAAACTTGTTCTCTCTCTTCATAGTTTTATTTACAGTTGAAAACATGAAATAAAAGCAATTGCTTGAGACTAAAAATAAAATATATTTTAACCTTATAGTTTACTTAAAGGTGAATGGAAACACTTGAAAATGTTTGCATGCATATCATATTGACGGGGAAAGTTAGTTCTATTTTAACGATGCTAAAATGGAATTAAATAATACGTTAATGGATGCATTTAATTAGAGAAGAATTTCAGCTTAGAAAACTATCTCTAAAATGTAACTTGATGATTTCAAATGCATTTCGGAACGATAAAATTACTTTGAATGATCAGAATTATATAATGCCTGAAATTGAATCAAAATAATGAAATGAAGCAAACAGCCACCGTCATTATTCGTATATTGCTGAGAAATATAATCAGTCAAGGAAGTTAAGTAAGCTATATTTACTGAGAAATTTAAGATGTTAAGAATCTTAAAATTTAAATGTGTGCTGGAGTTGAAATAGACTTTTAACGACCAAATATTTTAGTTTGAAATGTAACATATTGGAAAATTATATTTTAAAACGTATTGTCATGAAATATATACAAATATGCAGAAATAAAGTATAGAGTAGTCTATAAATAAGAATTTATTAATATATTCTATTGTTACCAAACATATTTTTTGACCGAACATAAATTTGTTTTTATTAATTCAATTCTAAATTATTTAAAATGTATTTATACAAAGAAGAACAAAAACAAATGTTTTATAAATATGTATGAATGAGGTTTCTATGCTTCTATTGTATTGTTTCAATCAATACCAAAATTCTTCTCACTAAAATAAGTATTGATATAAACCAAAATTAAAGTAAAAAATAACATAATTTTTTTAAATCAACTGGAATATTAACTTTTATTAAATTAGAATGAAATTATATAAGTCAATATTTAAAATTTTATAATGTTAGCAACAATTTTTGTCAAAATTACTTGGATCTTATATAATATTATAAATAAAAACTTTGTTATTTTTT
Source organism: Latrodectus elegans (assembly GCA_030067965.1). Classification (NCBI taxonomy): domain Eukaryota; kingdom Metazoa; phylum Arthropoda; class Arachnida; order Araneae; family Theridiidae; genus Latrodectus; species Latrodectus elegans. Next base: position 76,244,046 of record CM057811.1, read on the forward strand.
ATAACTTTCTATAATAAAATTAAATATTGAATAAAAATGAAAATTAAATAATGATATATATTACTAGTGTTTATAAAAGGTAAGAATAAATTAAATTCAATTAATCTGTGCAATGTAACACACATAAATTACTGTGAATATAAACTAATTTTGAGATATCAATATATTTTATATAAGCTTCAAATATCATCACACACATTTCAATAAACACGATCACTATTGCTTTTGGAAGTAAAATGTATAGTCCCATAATTATATATATAAATATTGGATTTGATGGATTTGAATTATTTTTTTTCCAATGCAGCTGGCGAAAACGAACACAGTTCTATCGCCAGATGTGGATACAGACAGAACAAAGAGTGATAGGCACGTATATACAAATTTCAGGGCTCAAGTCTGAAGAGCAGCTCTCTTGCCTTCCAATAACTGGAGTAGATGGAGTAGACCAATAATTGGAGTAGACTTCCTTCTGCGCTGGACTAGGTGAGAGAGGTGACATCATCATCTGACCCCAGCTGCAAAGAGGACAGGCATTACTTACAATCTTCAGTTTGTGGAGATGTGCTTTAAGACAGTCATGCATTGTGGCTATGCAGAAAGCAGCAACAACTTTATACCTAGGATTGTCCTGAAGGTTACGGATAGCCAAGTTCCAAATTTTGTTTTCTGTTACTTCTTCTATATAAATTGGAAGTATAGGATTTCTTTAGAACTAAGTTAATTTTTGTGACGATTGATCTGTAGCAAACATCCTCCCAGGCATTCTGCGGAATAGTGCCTCCCTTCTTTGCTAGACTGTATATTTGAATTATTATAGAAATATCTCTTTTTTTGATAAAAACAAAAAGAAAACTATTGGAGTAGTATCTATTTTAACTCTCTTATTTGCACACACACACACACACATACACACATAAAGTGAAATATATATATATATATATATATATATATATATATATATATATATATATATATATATATATATATATATATATATATATATATATATATATATTTCAAATTTCTAAAAATTAAATTTAGTATTTTTAAATGTGTATTTCTATACTTTTGCACTATTCATTTGTAGATGTTAATCACTTTTTTCTGACACTGTTGATATTGAAGTGTATTTAAGACTCTTTCTATAAAGCAAATTTGTAAAAGGAAATTTGCAACTATTAAACTAAATTTTAAAAAAGGCTAATTTATACATTATAGCACACATAAATTTTATGATTGGAATATGAAATATTCAAATGAACTGTTGATTAATAAAATCTTTGTTGTTTAAATTTTTCAGTGTTTTAGCATAAATTCAAAATATAATAATTTTAAAAAATTGTGAATTAAAAAAGTACTGGCCAAATGATTGCAAAACCAACAGGTGCAAGAAAGCACCAAATGAACTTTTTTGCATTTTTCATTAAAATATATAGCAGGCTTTTTATACAGTAATATTCAATAAAATACTTAATTTTTACAAATATATTTCAGATATCTTCGTATAAATGGCGAATACTAGTGGATTAGCAAAACACTGATCATAAAATTATTATTATTTGAACCGAATTGATTTCGTATGATTTCTTTTCGGTTTAATATTTTCAACCAAAACTAATATTCCATTTAAATGAATTCATTTTCCTCAAATTTTAGAATTAAAAAGTGTATTCATGTTACTTTACTTAATCCATTGAATTTCTGAAAGCAGGAAAAGATAAAGTGTAACCAATGAAATATTTCATACAGTTGCAACATGATAACGCCCCCGATATATATATATATATATGTATATATACCGTATGTCCACTGAAGTCCCTTGCCACCATCTTAACTTTGGAACGCCTGCTGCTATATTCATAAAAGTGGTGTCTAGGTATAGTAAAGTAGCCATGAGCAACTAAACGAAACTACCTACCACGCCACCTGGTGGAAAACTGTGTAGTTATCATTCGTATCTCGAAAAGGGAACGAGATACGTAAAAAATGTGACTTATATATAAAGTTGAAGAGCATCCTTGACTTAGTACGAAAAGCTAATTGTAGGCATTAATGTGAAGAATACAGCGGTTAAAACGCGCATTTGTTGTTTCGTGCTGTGACGTGGCACATCATACGTGTGCATATTTGAGACAACAAAAAATCGTTTTCATGCTTACATTTTTGTAAATCATTTTCTTAAATGTTTTCAACAAAAATTAATACTCCACGAATTCATTTTGCTCAAATTTTAGAATTAAAAAATGTATTCATGTTACTTTACATAATCCATTGAATTTGTAAAAGCAGGAAAAGATAAAGTGTAACCAACGAGATATTTCATACAGTTGCAACATAATTAGAAAATACATATTTGTATGATACATATAATACTTTTTTTAAATGTTTTTCAAGTGAAAATTTGGGATAAATAAAGAAGGATTGTGTTACTTGAATATTAAATTATAAATTTAATATGTTATCATATAAGAAGTCGTCATGAAATCTCAACATTTCTATTTATTTTTTACTTTAATCTTTATTTGTATATTTTATGGAAAATATATATTGATATCACAGCATGTTTCAAGTGAGTTTCAGACTCTGCGTCAATATTTTGTCTTTCACAGCATTTGGTCTTGATATAAACTTAAAAAGAAATGAAATTATATTTCTACAGAGTAATTCTAAGTCTGCGGTATGTAAAAAAAGTTAGCTCAACGTAATGAAAAGTTTTTTATCACTTGATACTGATAGATTGAATATATCAAAGCATTTGTAAAAGGGAGTCAAAATTTCGTCAAACTTAATGAGAGAGCACTGGTTTCTTCTAACAATTTATTTTCAGAACTGAGTAACAAATTATTAAATAAAGACCTATTGGTAAACTATTTTTCTTATAATTTGAAAAAATTATAAATAAACAATTTCAAAAAATTTGGAGCTGCTCATTAAACTTATTTTAATTTTAGTAAATCTATAACATCGTTAAACATTGCAGTTTTATGCATGATGTATTTTAAACATTACAGAATATCTATCTATCTATATCTATCTATCTATCTATCTATCTATCTATCTATCTATATATATATATATATATATATATATATATATATATATATATATAGATAGATAGATAGATAGATAGATAGATAGATAGATAGATAGATAGATAGATAGATAGATAGATAGATAGAACGTTTCACGCAATTAAGGCTCAGGTAGGAGGTTCTATCCTCGCACTGGCAATGTCAACTCAGCCTTTAATCCCTTCAGTGGGTTGATAAACTGAGTTGCTTTGTAATTAAATACCAAGCATGCTTGTAACTAAATACGGAGGGGGTTAGCATTAGGTTGGCCACCAAAACGGGACATATGGTTTAGCACCCTAGGGCCTCTTGGTCAGGAGGACAGAGGTGGGCACTGTAGCCCTAGGACAACATGGGCCTTCATGTTACAATATTTATGTATATATATATTGTTTTTTTCCACATTGTATATTTCGTGATAACGTTACCTTGCTTTAAGTGCATGTGCATTAAGTAATATCATTCTTTGTGTGTTTCTAAAATTTAGTAAATTTACAATTTCGTTCCATGTGTATAGTCGATTAGTAAACGACTTTAATGTTCTTGAAACTTTTTCTCATGTTTTTTTTTCCTTCAATCTCGTTTTTCCTTTTGGCTTGCATAAAAAATTGAGATTAATAAATACATGCAAACAAATTGATAATTAGGTGCAAGAATCCACATGCTTATGATTGAATATTTCAGTGAATAGATTTGATCGAATAAATAGGTTTATAGAACAGATTACTATAACATAGAACCCATTCTGTTGAATAGATTCTATCATATAAAATTTGATTCTTTTGAATAGATTATTTACCTGTCAAAAATTTCGTGCATGTGATACTGTTTTGTCCTTATATATTTATAAGTGAAAATGTGAAAATATATTATCATTTTTTTGGCGATTTTATGATGCATCTTCTTCGATATATTTACTATGAATGAAGTCAATAAAATCGTTTTTAGCATTTTTGTTTTTTATACAATTGAATTTACTATGTCACATTACTTATTCCATGTATTTAAAGGAAATCTCTATTGTTAAAGTGATTTCTGGTAAATATATGGCTATGTATTTCATTCATGTGAATTACGATATATTTTAAAAGCCATGTATTAAGTAAAAATGCATTTAACTGTTTACAAATATAAAAGTTTAATGATAATAATCGTTTAATATAATTTCAAAGATACATCAAAATATTTTTTTCTAATTAACAGCTTTTATAAGTATTTTTTTTCTGTTTCCATAAAATTTGCTGTTTTAAGAAAGATTTGTTAAAATTCAATTAGTACAATATTAACTGAGTAATAAACACAATTAACAGTAATAAATTTTGTTATTTTTATAACATTTTAACATTTTGAAGTCAAGAAGTCTCGTCAATATCTATTCTAGATATTAATTTATAACTTTTTAAAAATAATAATGCAGTATTTAACTATTATATTGTAATTTAATAATGTACATAAAGTTTAATTAATATTGTTTTTCAAATGAATATAAATCTTCCATTAAACTGTGATATTTTATGTTATACAAAAATTGCAAGAAATAACACTATCGTTAAAAATAATTACTACTTATTGAGTTTCAATTTAGAAACTTTATTTTAATATAAATAATTTCTAATTACTTTCAATAAACCATGTAAATTTTAAATTATAGTTTTATATATTTTTTGGCTTATCAGAAGATACATAGTTGTATGGAACTAAAGCAGTAAGAAATATTGCTACGTTAAAAATAATACCTAAATCATTTTTTTTTCTTCATTATACTCTTCCAAACAAATATTGTTTCTTTTGATCAATAGAAAGAATCGATGGTTTTTCTTTTTATTTTAGAGTTTTCTGTGTTTTTTTTGTAAAATGGAAACTTTATTTTGATTTACTCTACATTCTATCTCATCCAATGCGTGAGAGAATGTTCTGGAAAAATATCTCCAGGGAAAGCGATAAAGTCCATGATGTTCTAAATCTTTCTTTTATGCAGTGTCAAACGAAAATAAGGGAACTATAGAATAAATACAGTACTCTAAAATGTTTCAGATAAGTCTAAAAATCTTTAGGTTCTTACGTTTATCATTTTTAAGTATTCTCTGACTTTTCAAATTCTAGCGTTTCAAGAGTTCGCCTTATACTTTTGGCTATACTTTGCAGTGATAGTTAAATGATACCAAGCACACAAATTTATAATCAATCCTTTTGAATAATTTAACGTTCCAATTAATTGATTTACACTCACATACATACACATTATATTTATATATAATGTATGTATATATATATATATATATATATATATATATATATATATATATATATATATATATATAGATAGATAGATAGATAGATAGATAGATAGATAGATAAAGATATAGATTAATACATTCAATATATTGCATAATTATTCTATGAGAAAATTGTGTATGCTTTAAAAGAATCAAAATTAAACATTTTTTAAATTCCACTTATATAATTTTACTGTAGTAAGTACTTACATTCAATTTTAAATTCTTAAAAGGCAAATTAATTTACATTTTTCGAATCTTTAAAAGCACTTGTATACACTAAGTAATAAATATAACAATTAAAATTTCTTTTAATTAAAAATGTATAAGTGCTCTTTTTAAATGTGTATTCAACTGAAAAAAATAAAATATTAGATGCCCAAATGAATGTATAATTTTGAATAATTATCTTTTAGATGCTTATGCATCTGGTACAATGGAAATTTATAATATATTTACTTTAAAATAATTGATTTGGAGATAAAGACATTAAAATTTATTACCTTAAAATGTGTAACAATTGTTTTGAAATGAAGTAAATTTTTAAATGTATTTGCAACAAAAAATATATTAATCCTTAATTGGGGAAGACAAAGTACTTAAGTATAGAAGAAATGGAAAAGCAGACAAGCTTTCTAAGCAAGGATCATCTTTTAATCCAATTGGTACAAAAACCTTTCTCTGGAATCAAATTGAGATCTTAAAGGGGTATTCTTAAATCGGAAAAGCAAAAAATGAAAAAAAAAAAAAAAAAGGCTGGTTTGAATTTTCAGAACTGCAACATGCTGAAAGCATGATCTACAGATTCCTTGCAAAAATTGCTTCTGAAAATCTTAAATGCCCAAGATGGAAGATACAAACAATCGTGAGTTCTTGTTAGTATATGAAATCAAATTGGTCTTGAAAAATGCGCGAACATAAAGAGAATCAGCAACAACCATACCAAAAGCTAGGGAGACTCGTATTCTACCTCATTATGCAGCCAACTCCCAGTTTCAGAGTGGCTAAGCAGGCTTTCTTTCTTGAAGTAGCGATTATTGCTCCAACTGCCAACATAACTAGACGTTCGGTGCTGGTGAAGTATTGAGCCTTGAGGTTATTTATGACTTAGTCTGAGAAGTTACAATTCAACGTTATAAAATACAATATGCCTATGGCAACAGTTACTGAGGCCAATGATGATTCTGACTGTAGAGAGTGGGATCTTTTCTAATTTATCAAAGTTTCTAAAGGAAGCAACCAGATAGACCTGTACACCATATTCAAGAATGCGACGAATAAAGGCAATGTAAGCATTTCGAAGGGTTCGAGCATGCTCTCCCCAGTCTTTACCAGAAATGTTTATCAAAATTTCTGTTTCCCCCTATAAACCAAGTCATTTATATGGGCATGACCAAGGATCTCCTGATCCACGATGAAACCCAGATACGTTCATCCAGTAAATAAATTTTAGATTTATAGTTTTCAAGGTGGCTGTTGGTGGTAAAAATACTTTTAACAATCTTTGAGGGATCTTCTAGCCGAAGGAGGAAAAAATTAACATTATTCTGAGTAGTAATAGAGCTTTCATTTCTACTCCAGATTATTGTATCGTCAGCATATAATCGCAGCCACATTAATTCCAGCAATAAATAGAGAAAACAAAGTAAGGCTGAACACAGATCCCTGTGAGGTACCCTGGCTCAAACTAAACTTTCCTGACACGGTATGTCAGAAATTCACTCTAATATACCTGGCTTTCAAGAAGTCAGCAATATAAGGCAGAATTCTCCCTCTTAACTTAAAAGTACTGTTAAGTTTTCAACCATATTTGTTCTTCCAGACCATGTCATAAGCTTTGGTTGAATCGAGAAAGGCAGACACAGAATGATTTGTGGGTTTGAAATTGTGCGTATACTGTTCGGAATGAATTGAATTGTTTTCATAGAGATAATTAATAAGCCAACGAAGAACAATTTTCTCCATGAGCTTGCACGAAATGCTAGTAGTCTAATTGGCCTATAACTACTAGCATCATTAGCCGGTTTACACTGTTTTATCAGAGGAATGATAAGGGCTTTTTCCAATTTCTTGGGAGTCATCCAACACATCAGGCACTTTTAAGAATATCAAGCAAAAAATTCTTTCACTGTTGACTAAAATTGAGTAACATTTGAAAGTGAAAATTATCTACGAACGGTGATTCATTAAAACCCATCTTAGGTAAAATGATTTCAACTTTATTCACAGTAAAATCCTTCTTAAAAACAGAATTACAATCATTGGGGCATTTATGAATAACATTTTTTGCCATTTTCCAACAATTTATCTTCAGATATAAAAGAAATTCCGTTCTCTTTCTGGTAATGCCTACCCAGCAGATTAGCAGCTTCATTGTTACTGCACAATTAGCCATCAGTACGGTAAAAAGAAAGTACTTATTTTTTCTACTTGGAGACGCATTTTACCAATGTTATTTTCCAGTTTCCAAAGTTTCGTGTTTGAAGTGAGTAAGATAAGACCTTTACACTGGTTATTCCAACATTCTCCTATGATTTCTGAATTTAGTTGCGAAATCTTTGCATTAAACACGCTCAAGGCAGACATAGAGCTGGAGACTGAACAAAAAACCTTTCTGTAAATCTTTCTCTAGTTATTATGGAGCCAGCAAAATCTGTCTCTAGCTATTATGGTCGAAGTTAAGCGTGTATCTTTTTCTATTGCTTCTGGGAATAGCCAAACAAGTGGCATTTGAAATAGAATATCTGAAAAGTCGCCATTTGGCGTCAAGGTGGCAAAGGAGTACAGCTCCAGTCAACGGTTTATACATGCATATTATCAAATACTTATTTAGAGACCAACACGATATTGAATCATTTTTTTAATGCTGATACCTAATATACTTTCTTAAATAAAAATGAAAATGGCAGATATTTGGTAGATTTATGGTTTTTTAAAAAGTGCTCTCCATGTAATCAAAGTTTAAAGATGAGAAATATGATGAAAAAATATATATTAATGATCTTTTCTTCTCTTACCCACTTACATTTTTGTTTCATTTTCTCCATTTTTGTCAGTCGATAATTCGTAACAATAACGGGTATGCTATTAATAGATAAATCTTTGTATAAAATACTAATAATGTTTTAAAAAAGTTTCTCTTAACAAATAGTTTTTAATTACCGAGAAAAAAACATTTTTTAATTACTGAAGAAAAAATATTCTTAATTTCTTTTGATTATAATAATTCTAAATAAGTAAATATTTGACATGCTATTTTTATCCTTTTGTATTCAGATCAAACATTTGAAATAGGTTTTTTCAAAAAAATTAGCTTAGATAAGAATATTTTTACTTATTGAAAAATGGTATACAATTTTAGTTTGGAAATACATTGATAATTTTATTGCATAATTAATAAATTTTAATAATTAGTACTTTTAATTTTAAAGAAACTTGTATTATTTACAAAATTATTAACTTAAAAGTAAAATAGAAATACACCAAACTGAATTTATTTAATTTAGTTTATTTTATTGATAGATAAATGATACTCTATAATTAGATAGAAAATAAAGTTGAAACTCTTGGAATCAATGTATATAGGCTTGTAATAAAACATTTTTGTATAATCAATAGATATCTTAAATGAGAGAAATTATTTGAAACTTATTAGATTCTATGAAAGCATTTTTGAACTTATCATCATGATATTCAAACGAGCTATTTTTTAAACGAGTTATTTTTCACATTATATAGTCCTATGGTTAAATTAAAATTAAAATTTTATTCTTTTTAGATCGATTCATAGAGATAATATTTCATTGATTGGAAAAAGAAGCTATACTACATATTTCAGTGATTCTCAACCTGTGGGGCGTACCCTTGGGGGCGTAACCTCACTAATGGGGGGGGGAGAGCAAGCATATATAAGAGAAAATGTTATTTAAAAAAATTGATTAAGTGACTGAAAGGAAGGAACACACATGCACATACAAAACAAAATGCATTTCGACATATTTAATATTTAACTTATTTAATCCCTTAACCGTCTGGGGTGCTGTGAAGAAAGTGCATCATTTTTGCTTCGCGGTGGCAACATAGTGTTGGCTTTCACTGCAATACAAGTTTTTCCCCCTTTAGCACCTGTCAAGAATACAAAAATTTCTAATTGTTGATGGGACGTATTTACGTTGTACCCTGGACCACCTCACAATAATCACATTCTAATGACTTACAGCAGGGAGGCCCATCAATCGCTGTCAGCTATAGAAACCCACAAGTGCTCACAGTTTGCTTTGTGTGAATGTTCTGCTCGAAAATTTCTTCAAGTTCTTATTATAATTTTTTATTACACTAGATATGAGTTTTTATTTAATTATTTTGTAAATTATTATCAGGAAATTTATTTCCAAGCAGTTTTCGTATTTAAAAAAAAAATCTTAAACAATTAAAAATATATAATATAACCATCACAATGAATATCGTTTTATAATTTTTAAATGTCATTATATATATATATATATATATATTTTATATATATATATATATATATAAATATATATATATATATATATATATATATATATATATATATATATATAATATATATATATATATATATATATATATATATATATAGATATATAATGTAATATAATTATTCCAATAATTACTTTTTATTAAAAATCAGAAAAATGTTTTTAATTTCCCAGATAGTTAAAAATGTATTGATTTTAAATAGCTGTAATATTTAGTTAATTTGCTGTTTATTTGTAATTGGTAATCCTTGCAGATACATTTCAAAATAAATATTATATTTTTAAAATCATCAAATAGTTTTCAAAACCATTAAAAGAAACGTTTCTGGTTCTTTAATACATACAGATTGAAGAATTAACTGTTGTATGTTTTTAATAATTTAAAGAAATAAAAAGCGAACTTAATTACCTAACAATAGATTTTATAGTATATAGTTTAAGCTACTGACAACAGAAAATTTTGGTGAAAATTTTGAAAGCAAATTTTTCATATTAAATTTCTCTTACTGAAAGATTTCCGTTACTAATTATGTAAAAAATATCACTCCATACAAGAACCCGTATTGTTATTATATATCTTTTAATACTTCTTAAATTGTTTAACAAAAATACTAATGCGTCTCTCGTATGAATATTCGTTTTTCAAAAGGAGAAAAATATCAAAAATATTAAAAGAGGGACATCTTAACATTATTGTTTGCAATAGTATTCTAATCATGGAATAATTAATATATATAACTTGTCAACACCACATTTATTCACATATTCAAATTAGCTCTACATTAAATATTTTTTGCCTTCACAGAATTATAACTTCTCTGATATGCGAATCATTACAAGCTATGAATTTAGAGAAAGATTTTTTTAAAGTACTTTTTAGTACAGTAATGATTTAACTTCATTCTTCTTTTGATCGTTATAAATGAAAATATTTAGCTACTTTTAATTTAGTTAATCAATTATATTTAAAAACTTTTCATTAAAGAAGTAAATATTCACAAAATAAATTTTTGTAAACATAAATTCACTAACCAGAAATGAATACTTTATCTAGTTTGAAAGTATTAATTTTGCATAAAGTTTAATCTGTTAAAAATACATATCATACTATATTAATTTAACACAAAAATAAAATTTACTTTCATGTTAGAAACATCTAATTGAAGATCAAATTATTTAGCTTAAATATTAGAATTAAGTCATTGAACTTTATTTTCGAAAATATATACTAAAGAAAAAAAAAGCCCTAACATAGTGCTTATTTGAAATATTCAATTTCAAGAAGCTGAAAGTATAATCTTTAGTGCAAAGCTGTTAGATATTGAAGTATATGAGAAAAAAAGTATTGAAGTATATGAGATGAAGTATATTTGAATACAGAGATGAATATAATTTATTATACATAAAATTTTTCTATTTTGCTCCCACATTATTATTTCCCAAAATGAAGTTAGTGCTCATAATTTTTACTTAAGATAAAAATATTGAGTTATTATCTTCTTTGTTAAAATAATAGTGATTTTAAATATTTAATGAAGAAGAAATTCTGCACATTTTTCTTGTCAAAATAAATACAATATCATCTGGATAAATTATGTTCTAACATACATTATTAGTTGTTTATTGTATGCGAATTATTCTAGAACAATTTATAATTTTTATATATTATGTTTCTTTCCAAAAATAAAAAAATATTTATTTTCATGGTATATATGTAATGTATAAAAAAATTTTCTAAAAAATCTATGAAAATGAGAATTTAAAAAATACAAACAAACTTGTAGTCCTCTGTTTTCTTTACATAATACTCAGTTAAAAATCATAATATATATTTAAAAATTAAAAAATATATTATCATTTCCCATTGAGTAATATGTGTCGTTTTTATGAGGAAATGTCGCTTAAATAACAGCAGAGTCTACAGCCAACAATTTACCTTAATTTGAAGCAACAGGTTCTCCCAAGGTAAATGAAACATTGAATAAATAGTAGTCCACTATTCATAGGGGAGCATAAGCCATTTTCATTGATATAGTCTGGAAGAAATATTCCTCGACCTCTCAGTGGACCTCAGTTTCCTTGTTCTAAAGAATGCAAGTGTGTCATTAGAGGTAACACTTGTCTTCATTAAGCGCAGCTGTTCGCAGCACTTGGACAGATGTCTGTGTCTTCTTTTCATACAGGATTATTCTGAAGCTTTATGTTTCTTCGCGTCTTATTCTACGTACGTTGTTTTTATGTTTGGCAAACACAGCATGCTTTTATTCTATTCAGTAAAGCTTGTTGTTCATTAAAATATAATGACACAGTTTTTTTTCTGCAATAAAAACTCAAATTAAGAATGTTAGAAAAGTAAAGTTTTAATTTGCTTCATTTCCACATTTTAAGGATTAATTAAATGTTGATGTATAGTTAATAGAGAAAAAAAGTTGAATATTTTGTTGTAAGTAAATAAGAATTATTAATAAGCCACATTTATTAATTTAGGACTTTAAAAAATTATTCAAAATCGAATTAAGATTAACTAACTATGTCACTCTAAGTAAAATTCGAAAATGATTTCGAGTCATGATATGAAAATTATTTTAACCATTTAATTGTATTTGTTAAATGATTGATTGTACCAGATATTGAAAACATATTTAAAATAATTCTAGGTTTTGAAGAAAAAATCTATGGCTTTCATCTTGATGTAGTAAAGTTAATTATCAATATTTCCAAAAAATATATAATGGCAAATTATCATGCCACTCTGGCATAATAACATATTTTTACATAATTTAAAAGACTTATGTGTGAAATGTTGTTAAAAGTGTACAGGGATTCTAAATCACAGTATTTTTTGCAAATAAAATCAAGAATACTTTAAGAGAAATATTCAGTAGTAATCATAACTGTTGATTACCTCTGAACTACCAGAAAGTTATATCAAATAATGGTTAACTGGTTGTTGTGGCCATTAGAACATCACCGCAAACTGATTTTAAAAATTCATTGTTTACGAACTAGTAGAACATAATAAGCAAAGATTTGTTTAACATCACAAGTATTGAGCACCAAATAAATAATTGAAATTGTTTCAATAGAGTGCTATAGACTTTGGACGAGCAGAAACAGGGAAAATTGACGTAGTTCACATATATTCAAATTTATTTTATCTGATATGATTTGTTTTCCACAAGCACACTTTCATGTTTTTAGTCCACAATCTGCCAATTATTTTTATCTGATATGTAAAGAGCAAGACATATACAATATTCTAATGACATTTTCAGGTTCTATACACACAAACACTGTGAATGGTAGAATTCATCATTGTAAGTTTGCAGCTACTTTTGTGTCATTTCTGTATAAATACAAGTATAATATGTTTACACTACATGCCATATTGGAGACGTCTCGAATACATAAAACTTGACAGAGTTATATATCTCACCGTAGTATTATAGTTACAAAATAAAAGGAACTTTGCTGTATTTCAAAATTTTTCTAATTATCAGCACTTAACTCAAGTTCAAAAGTATAAATAAATAACAATATCTAACTAACTTCCATTGTTTTAGTATTTAAAATTACAAATTTATGAAATTTTAGGTTTAACGCTTGTGCGGGATATTTATGAAGAATAAATATTTTTAATTTGTAACTTAAATATTGTTTCTCAATTATGAATATAATCAAAATATTTCCATTTTTTTTAACTATTTAGGAAGCTCCAAACATTGAAAAGAAGTAAACTTCATTGAATATTTAAGCAGAAGATCATTGATAAAAAGAAATATTTTAATAACAAAGCAAGAAAAAAGAAATATTAATGAAAACAAGAAAAAAAAAACATCAAAGGTAAAAAATAGTTTTAAAACGGAAAAATAAAATATAATCCAATAAATAGGGAAACGGTCTTAGATTTTTGTGATAATTGACAAATTAAATTGATTCCTCAGAGAAAAAAAAATCGGAAGACTACACTTATTTATAAAGAAAAGATAAAACTCAATACTTTGAAAGAAAACGAAAGGAAACAATACTTCTAAAGACACGTAGTACAGAAAAAATCGAAACAAAAACACGTTTCAAGTCCTCATGTCAAAGACCGAGAATGAAACAAAAAATATATAAAAAAAATTCACTTCAGATAAAAGAAATTGGGATGGGAAGGTCAAGAGGTCAACTCGATACCTTGAAGAAGGAACAATTGAATGTAGAGAACTGTGCCGTCAACCAATCGATCAATGAAACAAAGTCAAAAGGGGAAAAACAGTCGTCATAGATGCCGTCGGAAAATTTACGGTTCTTATAAGCCCAGCTTTGACATAAATTTCTTTACGAGTAAAAAGAAAATGCAGAAACTGGGGGAGTCTGTTTGGTATGCCATTCTATGTGTGTGTCTGGAATATCTATTTGGTAAAAGAAATTTCTCTTTCCTCACATCTCAGGTTTTCCTTCTCAATTTCACCTTTTCTACTTTTTTTTATATTTCACTGTTTTAGGCTCAGTCTGTTATTTAGTATCTTTCCACTCATTTTTCAATTTTAACTTTTTAGTTTTACCCGTTTTTGTTTACAATACTCAGAAAATGGTTCGAAAAAAAGTTTTTGCTGGATAAACATGCTAATATTTCATATAAATTTAGAAATATTTTAAAAGAAATATAACAGCTGTACAAATTAGGTGGTATAAGCTTTCTATTTTAAACTTGTGATTCATGCTAATAATTCGTAACAATATATATTAAATTATACTCAATAATACATATAAAATTTCCAGTTGTTATCTGAAAGATGTACTAAATATTTCTCATTTATATCGTTAGATCTAAATATTAGTACATTACAGTTAAGCATTGAAAATACAAAATTAAAACATCTAACATATATTTGACACTAGGTTAAGGCTATTAGATTAGGTTATATTAAGATTTAATTAAATGAAATATGTTGTGTGTGTAATTTTACTAAAACTTTTCGAATAGCAATATAAAATATTATAAGATAAGTAAACGGAGGAAACACATTTTTAAATAAGCAAACTAGATTAAACATTGTAAGCAATATTTACCAAATATCATTAAAATATCTATATAATGCTTCGATTAAACCTTACAAGCATCACAACTCTAAATCGGGCTTAATGTTATTTATTTAATATTATGTTATTCTAAACCATTAAATAACAATATGATTTTGGAATCAACCAATCTCTCTTACAATGAAGTCTAAAAAATGATCTATAGAGTAATAAACTATGACTATATTAATCACAAGGCAGTTTTAGCCATAAAATAAATCAATTAATTATAATATATGAGGTGGCAATTTATCATCTGTTCAGATGAAATTGCTACAAATGGCTTTTAAGTGATAAGTTCCGAGAATTCCATATACATTCAGACACATGTAAGAGATATATTGTATACATTAAATCTTGATATGTAAATAAACTACATAATTTTCAGATGCTTTTTCAAAAATTAAAAACAATTAGGCTTATTTGAGACCTGATGTATTATACTCAAATTTCATTAATTCAATGATATTTTCTTATTAGTACAATTTTACAGTATTTTATATATTGCAATGATGTAATATGTTTTAATGTGAAACATAATTATAACAAGATTCTCAATGTTCACCGTAATGCAGTTCGAGTTGAAATATTATATTGAAGTGATAACTATTAACATTTTATTGAGTTGGGGTTCGAGTATATATTTGTTAAAATTTATGTAAGATACTGATTCAACGCGTCATATTTAAAATATGTGACAAAATGAAAATTTAAAAATGAGCAATAAAATTGAATATAGGTCTCCCTATATACAATTTTATTGCTCATTTTTAAATTTTCATTTTGTCACATGTTTTAAATATGATTAATGAGAACCAATAATGATTAAAGGAAAAAGGTCTTCGAGTATTAAGATATGGACAAATTTATTAAAAATCCTGAAGTATGATAATTTTAATTCAATCATTTAATTACTTTTAACTAAAATCGTGTGTTTAATAATTTTAAGATAATCTTCATATAAAAATTTATGTATGTTATTAAGTGTACAGATATAATGTTATCAAGTATGTTTAAGTTATGAAGCATATGTTGAAATTAACGTTCCTTTATTTATTAGATGATTTATTAATTCATTTTGTAAAAATGTATGCTGTAAAAGATTCAATGAGATGATGGACTTACCAAACTAAAAAAGTATTTTTACTAAAAGAAATACAAAAAGCAATAAGTATTTCTAATTTTAATAGTATCAAATTCATATATAACAATAATGATTAAAGGTAAAAGGTCTTCGAGTATTAAGATATGGACAAATTTATTAAAAATCCTGAAGTATGATAATTTTAATTCAATCATTTAATTACTTTTAACTAAAATTGTGTGTTTAATAATTTTAAGATAATCTTCATACAAAAATTTATGAATGTTATTAAGTATACAGATATAATGTTATCAAGTATGTTTAATTATGAAGCATGTGTTGAAATGAACGTTCCTTTATTTATTAGATGATTTATTAATTCATTTTGTAAAAATGTATGCTGTAAAAGATTCAATGAGATGATGGACTTACCAAACTAAAAAAGTATTTTTACTAAAAGAAATACAAAAAGCAATAAGTATTTCTAATTTTAATAGTATTAAATTCATATATATACAAAAATATATCAGTCTTTTAATTATAAACATATTTTTACTGTGTTGCCAGTCACATGTTATATTTCTAATAACTTTTTAATAAAATGCAAATGTTAGGTAAATGAATAATTTATAGACTTTATTACAGAGTACTTAGCATCATGAATATTGTTATAATAAATTGCATTAGTTTTTCGGGAAATAAATGGCGAATTATTAACAAAAATTATTTCCACTAAAGGGTCTCTATTTTCAAATATCACACTTACTCTAAATGGCTTATGAAAAAAGAACAATTTTTTGAAGTTATAGTTTCTTTCATATAAAAAAAAAGTGTTCTACTTAGAAATAGAATGTATCGTAACGTAATTTCAAAACATCTGCTACCCCGTATAACAATGAAAGTTTTTCGAAAAATCCATTTCCCGTTATTAAGTTCTTCGGCTTCAAAGGTGGACAATTCATATGGCGTTTATCTGACACTAATTCTGTCGCCCAGCTTGGTAAGTTCCTTCATCTGAAAGCTTTTTGAAGTGAAATGTGAGGAAAATTACCGTCCTCTTTCCCGAAGAGGACTCATTTGTGTCATATAAAACAACAGCCGCCTGCTTTTACCGAGCTTTTAATTGGTAATCCCATATGTTTCACTCCTATGAGGAACACAAAGAATTGTTAAAATTTTCTGCAGTGTCTCCTTTATTATTTTGGCAACACTCATTTTTAGTCTTCATATAAAAGTCATTTTTTATAATGAGTGTACGTTTATACAGATATTCAATATATATATATATATATATATATATATATATATATATATATATATATATATATATATATATATATATGTATGTATATATTAATATATTATATATATATATATATATATATATATATATATATATATATATATATATATATATATATATATATATATATATATATATATATATATATATATATATATATATATAATTAGTGAGGTGGTATTAATCAATGAATTATAAATAATTATATGCTTATGTTGTATTTAAATATATATTTTTTTAAATTATTTCATGCATTATTTAAGCAAGCTACAAAATGCCATAATGTAAGAATATATTACGTTTCCTAACGATTATAAATTACTGGTATATATTGCGTTTGGTACCTTACTTTCAAATGCAAGCTATCATTTACAATCGAATTAATAACTTTTAAATTTTCATTTGTGAAGGAAAAATGTTCAAATTTTCTTGAAAGTGATCTCTTAATTCGAAATTAATCATTGAAAATTTTTAATAAATCATTGAAAATATTTGTAAAAAAATAATTACAGTCCAAAAATGACTCTAAATTGGATTTATTTAATTATATAACCAATTCGTACAAGAGTAGCTATTTAATCAAGTGAAAATCATGAAGCATGGATATTTAAAATGATTTCTTTGCATGCTTTCTTATAAGAAAGAAAGGCAATGGTGTTAAAATTTAAATAATTTGCATATAATTTTCAAGTTTTTACTAGCTTACTCTTAATATAAATTTTGAGAATCTGAATTAAATATTCACTTCAAAAATAATTGCAATTCCTAATCCTGTTTAGTTAATTCAATTGTGACTACTTAATTAACTTATAGTGTGAATTCGATACCTTATTGTGATATCAATATATTGGTGTAATTATCATGATATCAAATATACAGCGCAATCCAAATACTAAAAATGCAACATTTTCTCAAAAACGCCATACCATGAATTGATTAAACCGTACATGTGCTCCAATAATTTTAGCAATCGTGAATGGATTATTTTTAAGCGCTTAACAGCACCAATTCATTCAACAAAGCATGTGACTGCAACTTTCTGTCAAAACTAATGTTCAATTCAAACCTGTTTGAAAGTGGCCTTTTGTCAGTCTTTTACTTGATATCAGTTAGAATCCGGGTATCGTAAAAATGACGCAGATCTTTAGTGACTGCTCTACATCTACTAACTGAGCAGTAAAGGAAGTAGATATACGTCACTTCTCTGATCATGTTAAGATTCATAAATTCAACTTTTGTACCAATTATAATTTTATCACAAAATACCAGTTTTTCACACCACCTTTATTTAGGGTACCTTTCTTCGCAATCACTACTACTCTATTACGTATTTGAATTTACATAATGCCATACGTTTTTATATCATGCATATTTTTTGTGATATATATTTAAGCATTACTATAAATTTTAGAATAAAAGCTTGAAATCCCGACATCTTGTATTTATTCAAAAACACACAAACTCAGATATATGTATATATATATATATATATATATATATATATATATATATATATATATATATATATATATATATATATATATATATATATATATATATATATATATATATATGTATATATGTATATATACGTAATTAAAAAAAAGCAAAGAACTTAGATTCTGATAAAAAATTATTAATTTGATATATTACCATCTTAATTAGTAGTTCAGCCTTTATTGACAATAGAATCGATTTATATAAATATTGAGTAATGTTTAGAAGAAAATTATAACATTCTTCACGTGAGAATAGTGTTTTCGTTGCACCAGCATGCTTCCCAATACATAGCACTGAGTTGGACTCTATCAGTTAGATAGAAGCAGCTGAGTAGAGTTTCCATGATTTGGAAGCAGGTACCAAATACAAAACTCCCAATACTTGGTCTACCACCCCCAGAAGTATAATTTCCCTTGCAGGAAAATGCGATCATACCCAGTTTTAACGATCCCCAGCCTCCATAAATGAGCATGACGGATCTTCGGTTAAGTCGGGATTTGAACTCACTACATTCAGATAATGAAAATGACGTCCTAAGCAACCAGGAAACTACTGTTCCATAAGAATAGTGTGAAAGTTCTGAAATTAATGCTATCAGAGGATACCAAATCCATATTGGATGTTGTAAAATAGACTATTATTGTTCAATTACATTGAGATCAGATGACTGATGTTTAATTTCATCCATGTCTTCATCAAGCTATAATCGGGCAAGTCCTGTTGCATTATCACCTCGAAAAATTCCGTCCTTACAAGAAAAAAAATTTATCACAAAATGGACCTTGTCAGCTAAAATTTCTCTATTTTTATCCCGAATGCTCCTTTCTTTCAGATTTGAATATCATTAATATGTTGACAAATCTACCAAAATATTTCATAGCTAGAAGATGACAAACACGATGATATTATTGTGCAATTTTTTTCCAAACGTGCAACATCTTGATTTAGGGAAAAGTGTGAAATACTGTTCTTCCGACATTCTACTTTATTTCACTTATTAATCAATCAAATATTGTGGATGTTACTCCACTTTACATCTGTTTTTTATCAACATCTGTGACTTGTGGCTCAGAAATGGCTGCTCTGCCTTACATTTCCAGTTTATGAAGGTTAACTTATAACTGCAATTACTGGATACATTAAAAAATTCAAATTGTGATCGAATTCTACGTTTCTTAAATTTGCTGCAGTTGTTTGTTCTTTTAGATGTCAGTATCCGCTTTTATACACGTCGGCTTTTATCATTAATTTAGTTATTTATAATTCTCTGTTTTATCTGTTTTCATGAAACTTATATAAATATAAATATTGAAGAGAGACATAGAAAGAGAGAGAGAGAGAGAGAAATAGATGGATTTTTCCCTTTAATGTCGATGAATATTATTATTAAATGTTATTTCTGAATTTATTTAAAATTGTTGTAATATATATATATGTGTTTGAGTGTGTGTGTGTTTGTGTGTGCGTGTGTTATTTTACTGCAATAACTAAAATTGAAAAGTTAAACAATTATATTTTTTGATAAAATAGAAAGAATATTATTAAACATGTTTCATATTTTTTGCTATTTTTTACATATTGCATAAATTGAAAAAAAATTACAAATACTTTATATAAAAGATATCAAATATTCTATTTAAAATAATATTTTTTGATTTGAAATCTGAAGATTTTTCCCAAGAATAAAACTTAACTCTAAAATATCTTTTGTGAAGCTAGTATAAAAAAAGCATATTGTTATAATTTTTAATATTTTTAATTTTAAAAATTTAATCCTTTCTCTGAAGGATGCCTTTATTTTTCGAAACTTTCGTACTGTTGTTCCAACGGATTAAGCCAGTCTTTACATAGCAGATTATGATCCTAGGTACAATACCAGGGATTACACAACATATTTTTAAAAACATTTGATTAGAGATTTTCCAAAACAAAAGATCAAAAAGTTATATTATGTTTCATGTAAGTAAAATATATACGAAAGCCTGTTGAATTTATGAGTATATAAAGAATCCAACAAACAAAAGTTTATACCTGCATTGTAAGAATAAATATTTTAAAATTGTAAAAAAAATGTTTTTCCTCATATTGTTTGCTAAGAATGGAAAATGTGGCAAGAAGTTGCATTGAGATATTTCAATAAATTAAGAAAAGTACAATGGGATTTATCTTTTAAAGAATGCAAAATTATTTTAATATGACAGTAGCTATGATATTTAGATATATTTGAAACATATTGGCTAATATCTTTTATATAAAACGCAAATAACATTTAGAAAACATTGTAATCAAGTTTTTTATAAATATTTATTTTGAAAATATTTGTTGGGTAAAATAAAGTATAAAATATCTGTTTTTTATACATGGTAAAAATTTAATTTTATTCCCAACTCGAAGTTTCTAGACAAATATTTGATTTAAGTAAATGATTTTAAAACTTCTCAAAAACAGGATGTTTACACAGGAAAATGATATTGATTTTAAATGTTGACTGTAAATGACATTTAATTTATTTTGAAATGTTTTTATGCATGGTGATTCAGCTCATGAATATTTAAACCTCATAAAAAGGATTTGAAAATACCTTTCAATAGTTTGACTAACTTCAGGAAATTAGAATAAAATTTATGAAATAACTGCAATTAGTTGTCAATTGATATAAAAGTACAAAATAAAATGCACATAATGTTTTCAAATATCATTTAATTAAAAGGAACAGGAAATGTATCTATAATTATATAATCATGTATTTTGATGACTTGAAATTATGATTGTTCAGTATGAAGAATTAAACATATAATTATTTACATCAGAAGAGGACACAATAATACTTTAAGTTTAATTCACCACAAATAATACTTTAATATTATAACATGTGAGTTTAGAGCTATATTATATAGAAAGAAATTTATTTCTAATGATTAATGATTTGCAAAACATAGGCATGTATAGAATTAATATATCGAAAATTAAATTTCTATGAATTCTTCCTCCTCCTTCACAATAGAAATTTATTTGAAAACTACGATTATATTTTTGAAGTAATAACTGTATCCAATTGTTAAGATATTAATCTTAACTTGATTTTAAGGTTTCGTAAAACAAAAACAAATTTGTCTTGAGAAGCCGATAAATATTTATATTTGACTTGTACCTGTAACAGGCATGATTTACATTCAAAGCGGGCTTCAGAAGCCAAAGCAATTAATTCATGATTGATTTCTAGATTGACGTCTCTATTGTCACAATACTTATTCAAAGGATGGATTTAGAAATCTATATAATTATTTAATCATTAATTGCATGACTAATGTTTCTCTTGTCACAATAATTATTCAAAAGGTAGCTTATGAAGACTAAGTAATGAATAACTATTTATTATGAGACAAGTGTCTCTAAGAACATAATTATTTCACAGATACGACTTAAAACGCCAAAAGAAAAATATCATTATTATTGAGAAATATTTTAACCGCCTATAAACAATCTCTCAGAAATCGACTACTTCTCCAACACTGTCCTTTCTTTATTGGGTAATGAGGAAAGGCGAACGAAGAAACCCTTTTATGCGATTCAAAGCTATTTATGATTCTCACAAAAATAATTTGTGAAAAGTAATCATTGATTTAAATATTATTCAAATTAGCGTTATAGAATTGCTAATAAATATATGAGTTACCAGTTTAGAGTATTATACACACTTTAAGAAAATTCATTAATAATGAGTATAAACACTACATGTTTACATTTTCTTGTGAATTTGAATTTCAGTTTCCTTTACCTAATGAATTAATATTTCTTTTTCTATAAATCTAGTAAATCTGAAATTACATTTTAGCTTATACAATCTGAAATTAACATATCTCGAGTACTTTTAATAAAATAAAATCAATATATTTGAGAAATAAGCATTCTCTTATAAAATTAATAAAATCTGTTGACATTTGTCTTTAAAATTGCAACAGTATGCAGAAGTATACATTATGAGAGACTACAAATTTAGGAGTCAATTTCATCCCTTTTGAAGTTTTTCAAACTTCAAAGAAACTGAAAACATCGAGGAGAAAGTAAGGAAAAAAAACTTTTTTCTTTTATATTCCACGAAGAATACTTTGATATTATTTTTCTACATTATACGTTCCAGTGCACTTCTGAGTTGGATACATTTGCAGATGACAGACTGCTTTCGGACGGTAAAAACGTTTGAAGAGCATTTCCTTAAAAAAAAGACGAAAATGAAGGCTTAAGTTTCTCTAAAAAAGCATCTCTTGAGTTAGAGGGCAGCGAATTTTGAGCTCCACTTGATTCTTGACGAGTAAAAGCAATCTGAGACCAGCATAATCTCTAGAAGGTAAGAGTTGGGTCTCAAGCAACAAGAGAAGTTAACGAAGAATTTCATCTCTTTTCCTTCTTTTATAATACTTTCATATTTGCAAAGGAAAGTAGTAACATTTTAGTAAGTACAAAATTCCGCTGCGTAATCTTATTTTGTAAAAAAAATCCCTTTCTTTTTGTAGGCAAGATATGTTAGATTATTTTTAATATCTTAAATTGTATTGTTTACTCAACTTAAACTAGTATCCAACAAACTTACATAAATGATGTCTGAATTTTCTTCCTTTGTTACGAAAAAGTTATGTTTCTGTGTTATTTAACAAAAAAAATGAATACAGTAAATTTTTAAGAAAATTAATTTAAAACACATTCTTTATCTGAAGATGTATGAAGGAAAATACTAAATTATTTACTTAATTGTTATGTTCTAAGTAAAATTTGGATAGAATTGTAGATATCTAAAACATTATATAAATATGCTTTAAATTATTAGCAGAACTTTATTTACAAAATATTGAATTAAAATATGTTTTTTTAATTTTTCTGTAAAAGTTTTAATTGTGATTTCAACTGCTGCTGTAGTCTTTTTCGAGCTAGGCTGCAATAAGGAATGCCCTGCTCCAATTTTAAGACTTATCTTGAAATTTTGTGTTGAGCCCGACTTCCTCAGTATACACATGCCATAGGTATATATATACATACGTAGCATTGTGAGCGAGTCCCAGACTGTACCATTTAGGTTAACGGTTTTGGAATATTCACCCACATCACCAAGTCCCTCGTAATTTGGAGCCCCGGTCAGGTAACGAGGTCACACTTGAGCTGGCACTCTCCACTCCAAATCCACGCCACACCAGCGGAAGGACTTTTGGCGTCACATATTAACGTCCCCAATCCACGGAGTTCCAACAGCCCACAGAGAGAGAGTAAGGCTTGTTCACCCTCCTAACCACTGCCCACGGCAAATGATATTTCACTTTGATATATTAACGGGCATTGGCGTGAAGCTACAAAGCCACTGGAGCTCTCATCTCAAACTGCTGTCTATGATAGCAGTTTATAAGGTCATTTTTATAATCATTCAGAACCCATTCATACAAGGAAAGAACAAAGACAGGAGAGAAGGAGAAAACACATCAGTGTCCTAAACGGTATTCGATCCCAGGACTCCTTGCAAAGCATTCATGAACGCTGACCACTACCTGTCACCAAGCGGCTGTGATTTCAACTATTTGTGTATAATATAAAACGTATTTTTTATGGTGGGATTTCTTCCAAAAATCACATAGCAAATACAACTTGAATCTATAATGGTTTTTTTCACATTAAGAGTCTAAATTTGTAATTACAATTTAATTTTTTCCGCTGATGATGTTTTATTTATGTTTAAAGTGATTTTCATTTTTGACGTAAATTTAAAATTTTTAAATTATTAAAATTATCTGGAACTATATTGAACCTGATTTCTATTATTAGAAATGAATTTCAAATTAAAATTGCATTGCATAAATTTATGAATTTAAAATCCCATCTAGAAATTCTAAGTTTTGTTTTTTGTTTTTTTTATTTTATGGCAACAACATACAAATTATAGAAAAATAACAATAAATATCTTGTTTACATCACACAAATATATCCTTGATATGTATTTTAAACCATCGCAAAATTTTTCAAAGGAAATTCTTTTTTGAACTTTAAATGAATATTTTATAAATTTTAAATATTTAAATTTAAAATTTATTTTTCATCAATGAATTAATTATTAAAATTTTTCAATGATTTTATATTGTTCCAGCACAGTGTATACTGTCCTCTTCTCCTCACATTTAAGTTTGTATTATTTAAATATTTAAGACAATTAAAGCATAATCTTAAATATGAGGTTTGTTGTTACTTTTCATAAATTTCTTAATGTAGTTAATGGTATGAAAAATAAACGATAGTTGTGTTGCTTTATTCATTTAGATTTCAAAAATATTGATGAAAAATATATTTTGCATTTTTTTATTTAAACTTTAGAAAGCCTTTGTAAATCTAAAAGTGCTTAAAACTGTTTTCTACATTATGTAATATTGGATTGTGGAAACAAATATCTTTTTAGTTTCACTGGTTTTTAGTGTTGGTATATTATATAGAAATAAAATTTTTATGAATATATTTTTTTGCAAAAGTTCTATTCTCTTATATAAAACATTGGTGAATTGTTTTGCTGATATTTAAGTTCTTAGAAATTTTTTTATTAATATGTATTTCTATTAAAACTTGATATGAATTAAGAAACTAAATTTCCTGTTTCTTCTAAATATAATTGAATAATATTTTTAAGATATTAGAAATTTAAGAATAAATATTTGATTAAATTTGTATAGAATTGAGTTTAACCATTGCATTTACTAATAATGCGGTTTTCATTGATTAGTCATTTCATGTTTTAAATTGTAATACGCTGTAAGACACTTCGAGATGTGTATTAGAAATAAAATAATAATAAAATTTTCATTTTTAGGACAGTTGTTTTTTAGACTAAATTTTCTGAATCAATCCCATAACTATTCATTCAATAATTATTTTATCAAATATTCATTTGGTAATCATTTCTTAAAAGATCATGACTCGATAAATTATTTTTGCGTAGAGCATTTAATGTAATGGAAAATAAATTTTCTTACAAATAAACTATTTCTTTACAAGATCATATTTTTATGTAATTTTGAAATTAACTAAGAAAATTTTCACTTCTAACTTATGTTTCATTACATTTAGGATGCATTATTCAATTTTATATTTTCGATTTTAGTATAGAAATCATTTTAAAGGATTGAAATGTCAAAAATTAAAAACTGTATATTTTCATTCTTTAACGAAAATCAGGTTTATCAAAAAATTTTGTGTCATGGATAAAATAATATAGAATGTTCAAAAATCTTTACTTATTGTGCAAAAGTTTTTAATTTTCTTTTATTACAATTTTTAACATAAATATAATACTAATATTCCGTCACTTCGAATAGTTCCAACGATTTTATATAAAATAGTATATAAAATAAAAATTATTTTAATCAATAAAAATTGCTTATAAATTTGTTTTTATTGTCAAAAAGAAAATTCTGACAATATGAAAATAAAGAAATTTCTCTTTACATCAACACATGATAAATATAAGAGGAATTAATATTAGAATAGAAAATGTGTATGCATTTTTTAAAATCCATGAGTAGAAAATTAGTCAAATATTTCCTTAGTTAAAGTTACATAGATACCACACAATGAAGTTCTTAATTATTTATAGTCAAAATATTATTATTTACTTATTTTGATATTTGACATTTAATTTTAGAAAGCAATAAAACTTAGCATTTTTAAAATTTAATGTAATATCTTATACATGTTGAGATAGAAAAGCATTGAAGTGTTTAAAAAAACTTTAAAAAAACTAAACTTTTAGTATTCGCTTCCTAAGCAGATTATGTATTGAAGTATTTTAATGTCCAGTGAACTTATATAGCAGTTAACAAAGATAGAGTAAAAATTTTATTTTGATTTTACTTTTAAAATATTTGTTATAAATTTATAAAAGATTAACATAAATTAATGTTTAGAGAAATAAAAGGCGTTAATAATATAATATGTTTACTGTCTATGAATTTACTGTTTGGAAAATGGAAACAATATGGAACTAAAATATAATGGCAACCACATTATAATGGTATTTCATTAAATTAGATCTAGTACATCTGCATTTGCCATGATATAGTACATTTATATAACAAGTTTATAGAGTTTTATTAATAATTAAATGTACGCGCATTAGTGTACAGTGAGAAACTATAAGAACTTAATTATTTTCCCTTTTACATCAATGTTCTTAAATAAATTTTGACTAGTGTTTCTCCTGAAAACATATTTAAAATGTAATATATTATGCAAATGTAATGTTAAATTTAATCATATTTTTTGACATTTTTGTTACTAAAATATAAAAATTGTTTAGGTTATTTATTTTTATAAGTATTAAAATCCAAAATTTTGAATATTGTAATAATTCATTTTGTTGTTCATTCAAAATAACGAATTAAATTCAACATGATCTATGTAACATATAATCATATATTCAATATAATATGTTAATAAATTTCCAGTTAGGTTTCTTTTGTGTGAAATTTCTATTCATCACTTAAACAATATTAGACTGCAGAAAAGCAGAAAGTAATTTTAATTTCCTGTATAATGTAAGAAATGAATTGGTTTAGGTCAAATCTATGCTTAACATTTTAATGCATTCTTACAGTGAATCTGTCTTTTCTATGTATAATGGTTGAATATAATTATATAATTATTAAGATAAACATAACATTATTTGAAAAATATTATAATTAAAACTGTTAACTTATTACTTATATTTATTTTTTTTAACTGGAAACATTTTATGGAAAAATTAAAACAAGTTTATAAATGAATAATCATAAAAGAAATTATTAAAATAGCTTTTAAAGTAAATTATGGTTTTACATATATAAATGAAAATTCATATTAATAATTTGATATTAAAATAAATAGTAAAATTAAAACTCAATAAAAACTAAATTAATTTTGCTTTTATTAAAACAAAGTTGATCTTTTTTTTTTTTTTTTTTTTGCAATAAGAACGAGTGACTGATTAAAACATAGAAAACATTGTTTAAAAAAATCTGAATGATACAAATTATTTTCTTACATACTTAAAAATACTTTTAGAAATTGAAGTTCTCTTTCTTCCTAATTTGAAAAGTATACATTTTTGCTTCTCATGCATTTTTTCCTCCCATATAATTTTGTTAAAAGCTTTTGATATAATTTCATCTTAATTAATTACAAGTAATTAAATTTGTGTTTCTTAAAACACATTTTAATTTTTATTTTTCTGTTAATATCTGCGAAATAATTGAATAGTATAAAAAATAACGGCAATAATTTGATTTGAAACTAATTCGGATGCATGCCATTTATTATACATGCCTTGCTTTATTTTGGTTATATTTAAAAGTGGGATGAATATGAAGTTATACATTTAGCTCTCACTTCTTTACATTTTTAGTAATATTTATACATCACATTTTAAATATCTTGAATTATTTATAATAAAAGATATAAACTATAATAATATTTGTTTTTGGTTATCATATAAGTGAAATGATATTTTAAATAAGAAAAACATTCTACGTTTGTGATAGTGTTCAGAAGCTCCCATTAAAAATGATAAACTATTAATTACTGAGAAAATTTATTAATTTATACGTCATAAATTTTACATTCAGTATAAAACTAATTTTAGATCAAAATGATATTTCATAATGTCAATTTTTCTTTCCATTATTTTATTTGTAATAAAAATCAGTAGATTAAAAACAAATTTAACTTGACTAAAGATATATTTTAAATGAAAAAAATTCAAAATATGGTACTGCATAATATTAGAAACTTCATCTAAACATTGTATACTTAAAAATAAAAATAATTAAAATCACCTGAACCCTGAACAAACAATAAATGTTTATTAATAAAAAAAGAGAATTATAAAGTGATATTTCTCAAATTAATGTTTTTGAAAAAAATATTATAGCTCATTTTAAATATTAAATAGTTATTTCAACATTTTCTATTGTTTATTAATTAACAAACAATTAGAGTTATAAGATTAATAAGAAAAATATTACTTAGTTATAATTGGTTGAAAGAGAAATCAACCATAACTTAGATAAAATCTCGTGAAACATTTTAAAAGTATCAAGTTTGCATTGAAATAAGAAAGCTAGTTAATAGCGTTTTTTATAGTTGATAAAAAATTTTGAAGCAAAATAATTCTCACGAAATTATTTGACTTAACATTTAGAACAAGGAAAATAAAACAATTACATGAAGTAACTTTTTACTAATAAACAATATAGATTTAGCGTCAAACGAACTGTTTACAATTTTACAAACGTAAACTGAAATATAAATGAATTATATATAAAGGAATTTTAAGAGAATTTTCAAATAAAAATATTGAATAGTATTCGTTAATAATAAACAAAAATCAATTTTATTATACGCAATTCAACATTAAATAGGTTATGATTTCTATTTATAATGCATTAATGCAATTAATATATAATTAATGGCATATGTAAATAATATGTATGTAACAATGTATTATTAAATAAGTCAATGTATTATTTACAAAGATTTTATGTACATTTATATAAATATATATATTAGGTAAACAAAGATTATTTACATTAAATATATTTTCAAATAATAATATGTGCTTTCCTTCAAGTTTGTCAAAAAATATAGCAATACATTTTTATTCCTTTTCTTACCAACATAGTAAAATTTAACCAGTCCTGATATTTTCCAGTTTCACCATATATATCTTAAGTAAGCCTAAATATGTTCAGAAGTTATAATTTTGCGTTTCCTAACCAAAAATATATTGGAATAACTAAACATTTGAGAAGTAAAGCAAAATCATAATTAAGGAAAATAAAATTGCATTATAATGGTGTAGACCTTATATCAATGAGTTTAAATGAAAAAACCATTGACCATAAGAGAAAATTTTACTTCCAGAGCTTACTTTCTAACCGTAATTAATTTCTTTAAATGATTGGAAACTTAAATATGTAGCTTATATATATTATATATATATATATATATATATATATAGAAATATATATATATATATATATATATATATATATATATATATATATATATATATATATATATATATATATATATATATATATATATATATATATATATATATATATATATATATATATATATATATATATATATATATATATATATAAGCTACATATTTAAGTTCCCATTCATTTAAAGAATTAAATTGCGGTTAGAAAGTAAGCTCTGGAAGTAAAATTTTCTCTTAGCATTCGTTATAGCATTCGTTATGGCACTTTTTTGCTAATTGTTTTTTAATTATGTTTACATTAGTATTTTGATTTTAAAAAAATTTCCAAAATCAAAAACGCGTATAATATTAACCTATCAGATACTTTATTTTTCTGAAAAGTAACAAAAACATTTATGATTAAATATTGCACTTTATGAAAACTAAGACTATCGTTTCTATTGTAACAATATACTCAACGAAATCGCAATTGTTATCTCATTCATTATCTGTCAATAATATTCGGCAAAATTATGATACAAAAAGAATAGTATTTTCAATTTTCAACATTATTATTCTTATATGAATTTTGTCAGTTTTAACTTTCAGTTTTTTTTCCTAATCAATTTTTCAATACATGTGTGAATACGTTTTGAAAAAAAATTGTCGAATACTTTAAAAAAATAAAGATATATTTTTTGCAAAACATGTAAATACTGAACATTAGAAAAAAACATTTATGGAAAAAAACTAATAAAATCTGCATTAACGTGAATCATCTTTAAGGAATGAGAATATTTAAAGAATTGATGTTATATTTCTCACTTAAACTTCCAATTCTCCACTTTATGAAGTGAAAACAGGCGGTGAACTGTAACAGAAAAGTGGTAAACATTTCCCTTCTGAATGTGTAGATTGAAAAAACGTAAATATATGCTGGACTTCAAAATCAATGTAGAGATAAGAGAAGTAGTAAAAACATACAAATTTCAAGATTACCAAAAAACAGCCTTGGAAAATCAAATTATCTGTTCCAAAGTCCACTTTTTATATAGGATAGAAAGAAATTTGGGTAAGAAAAGACCGATGGTTTTGTATTCATGTATGCAGAACTCAAGCTAGAAATTTTAGGGGCAAATGATTTTTTTTCATCCCGCTGTTAGTAAAGAGAAAAAGGGAAAGAGTTTGCACAAAATATATTAAAATGGCTAAGGGGATTTTTTTCTCCAATTTCATCATGAGGGGCAACAGAATATTTTTAAAATTACATTTATTTACCAATATTTGAAATGGTTTAGGCTGTTTGTTTTGAGGGTAGAATTTGAAACAACTACAATAAATAAATAAAAGAATTCTAGGAAATTACTGTTGAAAAGTTTTAAGCCATTGAAAATGGAATTTTATTCTTTCAGTGAACGCATTTCTCAAATGCTATATTTACAAAATTAATCCTTACAACTGATCAAAAGGAACTAAAGAAATTTGATTAAAAAATTGAATACGAAAATGACATTTGAATTGAAAATATCATGCTAAATAATTTTCTTTAAAATAACGCGATTAAAACATTCAAATAGTTTTCTTTCTAGATAGGTATAGTTTCATCTGATTTTTATTTAAATTTAAAACTTTAAATACAACATATGTTTTTTGATTGCATGGGAAAAGAAAACTTTTTTATACATTATAGAAATATTTCAAAGTTTGAAATAATTGATTAAAATTTTAAAAACTAATGCACTGATAAAAGTTTTGAATTTAATTTTATTGCATTTGAATGAATATGAAATATATAATAGTGAATAAATCCTAATGAAATATATCACTGTTATTGGAATAAGAATTATAAATTATATTTTTCTTGAGAAAATATGTTTCTTAAAAGGAGTTCAGATTTAAATTTTCAAACGATTAGCTGAATTTATTCCAATGCTATATTAAATCTGAGTGTCAGCGCTCTTGACTAAGGATAGGGAGGTTCTGAGTTTGAATCCCGGTTCAGACATGGGTGTACTTTCTCTCTCTATCTATCCTATCTTTGTCTTTTCATTGTGTGTGAATGAGGTGTGAATGGTTGCCTACCCTATGAACGGGTCCCTATGGCATGTGTGTGTAATGAATAAGTTGGACTCCACACCAAATACGGTTCAGCTGGAAAAGTAGAGCAGCTCACCCCAATTTGCTAGCCTAGCTGGCACATGAAAACAACAACAACATTAAATCTGAGTAAATATATAGTTGCAAGCAAGAATTGATCATTTCATTAGGTATTTTCGAAATTTGTTTTTAAAATGTTACTAGACTATTTCTAATAAAATTGAAAGATAAATTACTTTTATTTTAATATCGATTGCACAAATTTGTTATGAGCTTGTTTTTCTTCGACATAATATTTTCACATTATTTTAATAAAAATTTTACAGATTGCGTTAATATTAATTTTAATATATTATAAGTTGGATAACACTGGTATACAGTATAAATATACTGGTTTTTTTATTAGATTATTCAGTGCATGGAGTCCTATTTTGTAAGATATAATAAATTTCGTGATTTTAGAATGGAAAATAATAGTTAAATTGAAGAAAGTCCCCAAAAAAATTGCTTAATTAAAATTTAAAAACATATATATTGGAAAAAGAGCATTAGTGGAAGCAAAAATTCTCAAATAAATGGGAATGAAAATGGAAGTGTTAAAAAACAAATAAAAATAATTTTAAAGGCTTTTGCTGAACTAATTGAAATTCTTAAAACAAACTTTACTTGAACAAGTATTTATGCACTTTTTTTCCTTGCAGTACATTTCTTTTTTATTATTTTAAAGTATTCTTCCTCATTTCATTTGAAGTTAATATATCAGCATGACACATATTTTTCTCTTACTTTTCAGGTGAAATCTGAGTTAATAATATCTATGTAAATATTTATTCAATTAGGGATTTTCCTGAAGGATTTTTTTCTATATAACTAGTTAAAATTAGAGAAATATGTAACTAATCATTCATAAGTATTTAATGATTTAAAACCAAACTTACAATAAATAAACTTCATTTAAGTAATCATAAAGTTTTTCAAATATTGTAATGACTTTTAGAAATTATTCGACTCAAAGCAATGTTTTTAGAAAAAAGGTAGTTTATGTGGATATGATGCAAACTATTGGATAAGAAGAATTAACATAATATCTGAAAATTATGATAACTTGTTTGTGGAGATTCTGTAATTTAATAGATTTTAAACAGTACATAATGAATGAATTTTTTATTTTGTAGTACTGGAATATCACATAGTAAAAAGATAACTTATTCACGCTTTAATATGTCGTATGAGTAGACTGAAATTTGATGATTCTAATTTAGTCCAGGAAACGTGCCGTTTATTATGTACATTACTCTGTATTAGCTTCAAACATAATATTTTTACACAAGATGTATAAGGTGCATTAGGTCTTAGTATAAATGTTAGTCAATTTTCCTTGTGCTGTTACTAAATGATACTTCAATATATCATGTACTAAAATTGACTAAAATATGACATACTTAATCAATTTTTATAAATGATATTTTAATACACTTATTCATATATTCCTCAATGCTGATTTTAACTCATGTTCTCAAATACCTTTATGTAAAACGCAATTTTTCTTAAATTGTGAGCTTATTTCTAGTATCCTTTTACTTTCTACTCCAAAATTCGTCACATGTAACAATACAAATGAAATCAAGATTATTTTAGCAAACAAATCACTTCTGGATTCTCTTGCATTCAATCTCGATTATTTTGAACACTCTTCTTTTACTGTATATCATGCTGTTCCAAGATCAATGGAATTTATAAAATTGGCTAATGGGCATAAAAACTACTTTTGCAAATTTATTGCTTATACAAAAGAAAGAAGCGTGATGTCTTTGTGGCTAAGCTTCTCACTCCCTTGTGACACAATTGTGTCGCCTATAGTCGATCAGGTAGAACGAGATGGTCAAAGTAGGCCAAAGTAGGCTAAATGGCACGACAGCCCTAATGGGCTTGTCCCATTAGGGCTGTCGTGCCATTTAGTTCAGTTTATTGTATATGTTTACATTATTTCTTATTGAAAAATGATTTTTTTATTTTTTAAATAATTATACTAAAGATTAAGTTTGAACTTAAAAAAATAATTTCTAGAAATTTTAATTAAAACACAATTTTTGATGCAAACAGTGTTATCCATATCTAGCATTATTAAGCAGCAAATGAAAACTGTATGTGTAATAATTTCATATTTAACATTCTATGATAAAAGAACTAAACATTAAGCACAAAATTAAAAACTTCTTTTCATGGATCTTAGAAAATATCGCATGCATGTTATTTTATTGTTTTGCGTTGAATACAAGATTTTCAAAAATATTATTTCTAAATTAGAAAAGCCAATAATACTCAGAATTTTTATCAAAAAAAATAATAAAAAATTTAATCAACAACTTCGAATGTTTTTTTGTTTCTTTCATACAAATATAATTTAAATTTAATTACTTACTTTTTGTAATGGAGTAAGGCAGATTTTAATATTCTCATTTTTTTTTTAATTTACATTGTGATATTATTAAAAATACTTAATTTTTTGTCCTGAACAATAAATGTTGGAATTGAAATGGAGTTGTGCTCTGAAATATGTACTTAAAGCACACACACAATGATTTTATGCTAGCAAATCTGTGGACGTTTGCTTGCATGTGTTACTATTGTCGTAAAAAAAATCAGTATATTTAACAATTCATTAACATGGATTTGATATAAAAATGTACTTAGTGCAATATGATTATAAATATTAGATATTTTTGACATATACTTTTGGCGTATCGAATAATTTATATGAGGATGTGGATAAAATATATTCCACTTTAGAAGACTTTACAAATCTTAGTTCGGTTATTAAAAGTAAATGAATATAATTATATATTTTGCTATATGCAAGGCATTTAAAATAAAATTTAAAAATTATTCTAAGTACTTTTTTTATGTCATAAGAACAATGATTTTCAATAATGAAAAAAATAAAACAGTTTTTTATAAAAAAATTTTCAACATTTAATTTTTAGTAAACATAAAGTGTTAAAAAGATAATTTATTTAACACGGAATCAATAATAAAATGTTATCTAAAATTAATCACTGACCAATCGCGTTTTATTAAAATATGTTAGTAGTTAACAAAGGTAAAATTTAGAGTTTTCTGTATGATAGAAAACATAAATTTATGAAAAATTTAAATTAAAATTTTACATTATTTTATGATATATGTAATCTTATGTTAGCTTTTTCATTGCGAATAGATATAATGATCTATATATATATATATATATATGTATATATATATATATATATATATATATATATATATATATATATATATATAAATATATATATATATATTTATATATATATTTATATATATATATATATATATATATATATATATATATATATATATATATATATATATATATAATATATATATATATATATATATATATATATATATATATATATATATATATATATATATATATATTTATATATATATTTATATATATATATATTTATATATATATTTATATATATATATATATTATATATATATATATATACATATATATATATATATATATATATATATATATATATATATATATATATATATATATATAACGTTAGTCAAATTGCATTTATATAATTATTGCTCCTAAATAATATTTAATGTATAATTTCTGTTTCATCACAATAACGCTCTAACTAAGTCTTCTAATAATTAAATAAAACATATTTGCCTATTTACAATTACTTTGCTTTTACATTGCGCAGTTTCAATTGTTTGATTTTAAATTCATAATTATGTATTGAAGAATAACTGCACTGTTATTAAGTTTTATTCACTAAAGTGTATTTATATTTTTGTAAATTGAAATTTTCCTGATTAGATAGGGTATTAACAATCTTATTAGTTAAATTATTTTGTGGTGCCATTATAATTGATGTTAAAGTAGAAATTCTCGCATCTCTGTTTCTTAATATTCACCAAACTTTAAATGTTGTGCAAGAGAAAATACGTTTGTTATCTACCTAAGACTTTGAAAAAAAATTGTTTCCATTTTGTTTTATTGAAGTATGTAATTATATGTAATCTGAAACTGATCCTTTTAAGCTAACTTATTAAATTATAGCATATCTCTTTAAGCTGGGTAAAGAAAATTAAAACTTCTTCCAAAGTTTCCTTTAATCCTGTTTCTGATTGTTTTCTAATCTGTTGTTCAGATATACAAATATGCTGATGGCAGCTTTTGTTCCAAGAAAGTGAGTAACAGGATCAAGTTTCTAAAGTGAATAACAGGATCAGAATTACTTTCATTATATTATTCTCAGTTGTGGTCGTTTGCATACGTTACTTAATTAGTTACTTATAAGATAACATATAAGAGAATATTTTATCGAGTATAAACTGTTTTATTTGCTTTTGGTGAAGAATTAAGCAAGAAAAGGAAAAGCAAATCCTTATAAAATTATTCATTTTAAAACATTTGTTGTTTAATTAATGTTTTAATATTCATAGTTTCATAAGGATTTCAATTTAATTAAGTAAACTAACCAATAAATTTTGAAATTTATATGTTTCAAAATTAAAGCTATTTAAACTTTGAATTTATATTGAGATAATTTCATTTGTTCAAATTTACTTTTCATGTTTGCTTAAAATTTTTCAAATATTCAAACTATTATGGTAGTAAAATGAACTGCAAGCGATTAATGTCAAAAAGTCTAAATTTATTTATCCTAACAAAACTAATGTTTAAACTATTTGACTTGAAGAATTGACCTCTGTATTCATTTTTGATTTTTTTTCTTTACTCCTAACAAATTTATTGCTGTTAACCAATGTATTTCATAAAATAAATTAAATGAAATTCACAAATTTAATTATTTTAAGTAAATAAAAGAAACTTTTATTGCACCTTAATGATATGGATATAGTAATCCAAATACTCAAATATCGCTTAATTTTCACAAAATAATATCACGTTTTATAGATTTTAACATAATGAAGTAAATAAATTAAAATAATTTGAAAAATGAAAAAAAATATTAAAAGCTGAGTTTTTTAAAATATAATAGATTTTAGAAATAATTTCTTTTAACTTCCAGATTAGAGAATGGGCATAGTAATTAAAGATTTAGTCTAAATGTTTTTAATCAGGATAAGGAAAAATGATTTAAAAATAAAATTTTGGAAAAGCAAATCTAGTAAAATATGACAGAAGAAAATTTTAAATTTCTTAATTCATTTGCTTTTTCATCCTGGCATTATTTAAATTAAAATGTATATTTCTTAAATAATGATACCTTGCATTTACATTTGCCCATAGTAGAATAAGATATATATTTAATTTTGTAACTGTGAATTTACCAAAAACGTTCTTTCCTTTTTTACCAAAGAATGCACTCTATGTTTTTCATTTCTTTTGATTTTAAAATTTCCAAATTTTCAACTTACCATGTTAAATTGCAAGGCATCAGTTTTGCTTAAACCTATAAGATCAAACACATTTATATAGATGTTGAAAACAATTACCTCGAAATTCAGAATACTTGATTTTTTCATTTCCTACAGTTCATAGTCCTAGATTATACCTGCAAAACGACTTGAAAATATTCAATGTGTGTAAACCTGTCAGTTTTTTTTTTTTTTTTTTTTTTTTTTTTTTATCTAAGTTGTTGCTCTTTGCTTTTGTTTTAACTATGCATACGCCATTTAAAGTTTCAATTATCTTACTATTATAACCATAATATGCATAATGTATGCTATTATACGTCTCGTTAACCATAATGTTTACATATCTACTATTCACGAGGAGACTGTATGCGCTTAAAATATATGTGAGAGAACAGAAATGCGTGAGCTGTTATTTTTGTTAAACATTTTGAAATACCTAATAAACGCTAGTGTAACATATATTTAATATAGTATATAAAAATATAACATATAAGATACACATACATACATTTTTTTAAGAAAACTCATATAGCACTGAGTTCGAAATATTTGTAAAGTTTTCAAAAAATTATGTAGCTGTGCCTTCTTTCATTCAAGTATGATTTTAATTTAAGTAAAATGGTACATTTTATTCCAAATTTCTTATCAAAATGTAGTGCAAATAAAGGTCAAGTATTGAGGAAATTTTTATTTATGTTTTTTTAATTATTCAATTAAATATATCAAATATAGCTCCTTAAATATATCATATATATTTCTGATGAAACATTGTAATTTCTATAAATAATGATGAAAAACAACTTGAGCAAATTTAAAATAATTATTTTATTTTACTTTCCGAAATATTTTAAATTTACACAAACACGCTGACAAAAAGATGCTTATATTTACCTTCAATAGGTGGCAAAATGACAGTCATATTAGTGATAATTTTTCGCGTTACGATTATTTTATTATTCAGATAATCTACGTTGATTATCAAATTCTTTCAAAAATGTCCAAAAATGATGTTTTAGTAAGTGAAAATTCTTGTAGTTGTTCTTTGTTTATGATTTCAATGTTGGAATAAGCATACAACTCAATTTCACAGAAGACTGCATAAGTTCGAATTTAAATAATAAATGTTGGATTTTGTAGTAAAGTTTCAGATTAAAAAAAACTCTAATTTATTAGTTTAGGAAATATTTTATTTGAGATTAAATTTACCAATTCATTATTTTTTCGACATAATTTAAAATTAATAATAAAGTATTTTCAGGAAATATTTATATTTAAATTGAAGTGTGATTTTCACTTACAAAATATTTTATAGAATGAAAATCATTCTTTGAAAAATTGAAACGAAATATAGCACCTTTTTTTAAATATATTTTAGATTTAACTAAACAAAAGAATTTTATAGATTATAGATCAAATATAAAAATATAAGTTTTTAATTTCAAAACTGAATAAAATAAATGCTGATCATTATTAGTACGTTTTGGTGATTGCCATTTTAATTTTTATAATTTTTTGCTAATTTCATTGCAAAGCTGTTCATTTTGTCGTTAAAGTTTTCTCCATTTGAGTTTCATTAAGTTTATATTGAATTTTAAAATATAACTAAGAAATTGATAACACATAATAATTGCCTTTTATACTTGCTTTTATGCATAGCAAAATAATATGTGTATTATTATATAAAATATACTTAAAATATAGGCAGCCATGTACGCCTCCACTTTGATTACATTAGAAATCAATTTTACCAGAATTACACTTTTCTTTAACCTGAAATACAATTAAATCAGTATTGTATATTTATTTATAATTACTACTTTTGTATTCTTTCAAACTAATTTATATATTTTAGCACATATATGAGAAAGAAAAATTCTAAATTAGAGATGGAGTTAACATATTTGTGGAAAGTTAGGAAAAACTGCCCAAGTACATAAATTTCACCAGATATTGTTCTGATAAATACAAGAATATTCGAATATGTTCCTATTTTTTTCATGCAGTTTCGAACGAAATTTTGTTAGGAAGGAATCAATAAATTTATATTCATGTATGCAGAGTTTTTTCTTCTAGATTGTTTTTGGATATATTTTCTTTTTCTTCTTGTAAAGGGAATGTGAAAAAAAAACAGAAATTGTAGAAGATATTGAAATTTCAGAAGAAAAAATTACTTAAATTTCTTCATGAAGGCCAATGAGGCATTTATAAAATAGCATAAATTTGAGATACTTTTTTATTTGCTTTAGCTTATTTTCCCAGCGAAAAAAAAAGTACAGCAAAACTACGGAGGGGCAGTACAGATGATTTTGGCTGTCTTTAAAGAAATCTCATGGTAATGTTTCATATTCAAATGAAAAAAAAAACTTTTGATATTCATATTTAAAATTAGAGTCACAATACTAAGTTGAAAAAAAATATTTATTCTTCTTAAATTTTATGGTTCTAAGTTGAATTAAATATCTGTGTATTCACTATATTTATGATTGTAAAATTTTTAATTTATAGTAATTTAAATTAAGTAAATTAATAACTAAATACATCATTAAGAAATCATAAATTCTTACTTGAAATAAATATTAAAAAAAACATTGTGTATAAAATAGAAATTGCACTCTTACTAGAAATATATAATCAGAAACATTGTGTATAGAATAGAAAATATATTCTTACTAGAAATAAGTATTCAGAAACATTGTACAGAAAATAGAAATTACGTATTTTGCTCAAGTTAATATGCACGAGTATCGATTGCATAGTCAGGTATACTTATTAATATCAATTAATATATTTAGTAATTATACTCATAAAATATTTTCAAAATTTTGAATGATTAATCTGAAATTAACTTTCGACAATAAAATCAACCATGCGCACAAAAAGCGAATAATGCATTGATTAGCTTCATCAGCAAATTACCAGTAAAAATTATCGTCAGCATATAAAGCATTTTGCATCATAGGTAATTTATTTAATTTTGTAACCAGAAGTTCTTGGTGTCCAGCTCAGAATTAGCTAATTATAGAAATTAACTAAAACCACTGAAAAAACTGAAAAAAAAATTATTAAATTTTTGATACTGATTGCGAATTCTTTCGTTAGATATTTCTCATGCATATTATCATTTAAATTTTTGCATTGTTTGTACAATATTTTTTTAAATGTTACTATATTTTTAGAAAAAAAAATTATATTTTATTTTTAGATAGAAAATAGAAAGACATGTGTGCACATACTGTATATATTTATTATCTTCTCAAGAGCATAAAGTGAATATTTCATTATTTTTCAGCAAATAGTAGTCCTCAAAAGTATATGAAACTCAGTCAAGGTATCTTAACTTTGGAAGTAATCATAATGGGTGAAAACATAAAAAATTTCATTTTCTGTAGGTAAATTTGTAATCCATTTATATATATTTTTTACGACTAGAGGGAATCATATTTTTCAAGCTTAATTTTAGTTAATTATACTCTTAATCTAAAATGCATGAAATTCAATTTTATATCAAATAAATTAAATGCTTGTATGAAACAGTAGATTTATTAAAACTGAATTTTAAACAAATAATTCTGTTTTATATCTATAATGAGAAAATAAAATAAGATTGTATATATTTTTGCAGTTTCAATTTTCCCTTGTAATTTTGCTATAGCATTTGTAGAATAATAAATAATATTATTTTATAAAATGTTGTTCATGTCTTTACACTGCATTGTAAAATATTTATAATGCTTATAAATCATATAATGTCTATTTACATTTGTTATGAATTTGTGTACTTCAATTATTAATAATAATTCAATTGATAAAATATATTAGAAATCATTTTCTAATTTCTGCAAAATAACAGCAATTAATAAACAAAGAATTATATTTGCATTTATCTAAAATCAAAATTGCTTTTAAATTTTAAATTATGTTACTTTTTTTTTCAAGTTGCAATATAACAGAATAATATGAACAACTAACTTATCTGTAAAATTACAAAATGAATAAATTTCATAATTTCACATCACAAATAAAAACATCACGAATTGAATAAAAGTTCATATTTTTATTCACTAATTCCATAAAATATAAAACTAGTTTTTTATCAAATATTTTATTAGCTAGATAATCCCTGATTAATAAATTAAATTAATCTTTTCAGAAAAATATAATCTAAATATTTATTGAATTGTAAAGAAAATATTTGCAAAAAATTGGCTTTATAAAGTTAAATTTTTAAAACGTTATATAATCCGACAGAAAAATATAAAAAATTAAAAAAGAATAAAAATTATTACTTGAATCCTTTGTCAGGAATTGTTGATGCATTAGCTGAAATCAAATACTTTTGAAAATCCCTGTTTTTCCATATTTCTACTTACTCAGAAACAATAAAAATTCTATAATGGTTGTATTTTAAATTGAGCTCAATTTTTTAAAAATCATAATCCCATTTATTTTTTTTTTTTCAATTTTTATTAGATAATACCATTTTTAGCTTTCGTTGAAAGAAGAATGTTTCTCGGCAAAATTATCCAATCAAAAAACATTTTTTTTGGATGAGAGAGAGAAAGAGAATCTCACTTATAATAAAAATTCTTCCGAAATAAAAATGTAAGTTATATTAAGCATGCTATTTTTTTCATTTCGGTGTAAGAAAAATTTAAAATACAATTATTTGATTAAAATATTGGTTTTTAGCTCTCTTTAAAATATTATTTTAAAATAACTGTTATTTTTAAGTGTATTTTACAGTTATTTTATATCAATTAGTATATTTTGAAAAGAAAATTGCTTAAATTTTTTGTTTAGTTAAAATTTGTAATAAACTGCTTAAAGAAAAGTTTTTGAAATTTTTGTAAATCCTATGGCGTATATCATTCAAAAAAAAAAAACTAAATTATTGTTAAAATATTTTAAATTACGTATTTAAATTTAAAATTTAATTTAACTAATAGATTTAAATGAACATATTTATAAAATTAAATTACTTTAAATTAAAAAAAAACAATTGATTCGCAATTTAAAAAAAATATGTTATTAAAAAAGAGTAATCAGGGAAATATTTAGCTATATGATGAGGCGTCAATTTTTTTTTAAATTGCTCTGTGATCACAGCTTACAACCCAACAATTAATTTGAAAGAACTCTCTACAATTTTAGTTATGATTCGTATCCCATATCCAAGTTTAAGATGATGTTTTTGCATCCAAGTCTGAAGTAATAATTGAATCTTCAAGCTAATGAACAGAATATTAAAGTACTTATTCTGATGCACTAATTATTCTTGATTTTTGGCTCTGATATTTTCAAATATTACCTAAAAATATTTTTATCATGTATTAATATAAATTCTCATGAAAATCTAGTAAATTAACTATTGTAATATATATTTTTCTTTTATTCCAACACGTAATAATCAGCAACATATCAACATTTAATGAATTTAATAAGTTTCCTTTAGGGAATATTACTGATAAGTAATTTGGCTTAATGATCTTAAGCGATAATGAGTTCTATAACCTCTTGATCTGTTAATATTCTTTAATATGTGTTAACTTACATAATACAATAATATTAATTAATAAAATCTTTTTGATTAAGAGTGAGTTTAATGTTTCGATATTTTATACGTAACAACTTTTCATGTGTTAACAAAAATATGTAATATTTAATATCGTGTACTCTTAACACAATTCCTTAATATTTTATAAATATGAACATATTCACTTAGAGGAATAATGGTATTTGTAATGAGATATATTTAAACAAAATGTTTTAATTTCATTAATTCAATATACACCAAAAATAGAATTATGCCTGTAATCTTCAATATCTGTATCTGAAATCGAGCGTAAAAATTTTATTTATGTGTCACAGGGGTGTTTGATAAATTGCATACTTACCTACATATATATTTATATATATATAAATTTCACATTTAATTAATATAATCCATTAGTTTTATTTTCTTACTTATGTTAGGAGACATAGGATATATATAGTAAAAATTTCATTAACAATTATCGATAAAATCTAAAAAAGAATTGAATAATGATTCTTAACCGAAAAATAAAAACTGGTTGACAGAATCGATATAGCGTTTCCAGAAGAGAAATTTCTTATTGCAAAAATAACGGTTTTATTCATATCCTAATATTTTATAACACTATTTGGTATTTTGTATAATTTATTTTTATTGTTCTTTATAAAACCAATTATTATTGCATTTCCTATTCGTAGAAATTTATTATAGATGCGTTTAAAAAAAGTTAATTAAAGAAAAT
This sequence comes from Latrodectus elegans, assembly GCA_030067965.1. NCBI lineage: Eukaryota > Metazoa > Arthropoda > Arachnida > Araneae > Theridiidae > Latrodectus > Latrodectus elegans. The sequence goes on from CM057811.1 coordinate 76,287,662, forward strand.
GTTTTTCCTTGCAAAAAAGTGTAATAAATGAATAGATAAAAACTTAGGATGCCAAAAATAGGATAGCTTTAAACAAAAGTTCTTGTTGTTAATCATCTAGCTAAGAATTTCAACATAAATAATTTTTAAAGTTACTATATATATATATATATATATATATATATATATATATATATATATATATATATATATATATATATATATATATATATATATATATATATATATATACAAGAAGAAGTTGCCAGAAAGTGATAAAATGATCTAACTGTGGGAGACATCAACGAACAAAAAGTTATCTATAATAGTTTGTGGTAGTAGTTTGTAGGACTCTCTTGGCAACGATACACGAATCAACACTTTTAGGCGCAGAAACAATAAGAGAACGGGCGCTGGCTCTAAATAAGTTGTTAACCATCTGCCTAAGAGCGTCTTCTGAAGGAGGCGATAGCAAAATCTTCAAATGGAGTTCAATGATATTCAAAATGTGTTCGATTAGTGAGAGATGTTTAGAACATGGTGAAAGGGAAGCAACTGTACACCTAGTAGGGCACGTTGGCTAATGCGTGCAATGAAGAGTTAGAATCATGATTCATCTGAGAAGACGATCCTGTCCCACTCCGATGTCCACATTATTCTAATTCTGCATTATTCTAGACTTTGGAGCCAATGCTGTGCGGGCACAGTTTTTTTAACAGACGCCATGAGTGCAGGGTTCTAGCAAGCAAACGATGTAAAATGTTTCTGATCGATATGAGAGCATCTAGGGTGCCTTGTGCATGTTACAGAATTTTGGTGGACGTGCTTTTCGGGCAACCACACCCTCCTTTCGGATGCTTGCTGACGTCACTCTTTTTTCACCGGCGCCCCGCAAGCGTTCCACAGTTTCTTGTCGAGTGCCTGGAAGCTGCGATTTGCCTTAAGGTCTAACCTGCCCTTCCAGTCCGATCAGCATTTCTCTCGTAAATTCGTCTATCTGTTGAATCTGACTCCGTCAAAGATGGCTTGACATTCTCTGCAATTGCAGGTGTTTTTTGAGACTAGAACAAACTTTTAACGATTATTTTCGAAATTGCAATAATGGATCGAATATTGCTCACTCTGCGGGCTCCTCACCTGATCTTACGTGCGCTGCAACGTTTCATTTTTCACATCTTTTGCAATATTCGATAATGTTCGTTTACTCTAAAATTTGCATACTTTTCTGGCCTCTATTTCTTGGTTTTACATTTTCAATGTCGAGAAATTTACTTAGCTATATCACAGTAAGTCTTACATTCATATTTTCACCAAATTTTTCTTCTTTTATCAATAATTATGGATAACAGTGTTTGTAAATAGTTGTAGAAGTGAAAATAAAATAAATTTATGGTACAAACACATAAATACTTCTTAAATTTTATTGATAAACTCTTTTTAAATAAATTTTGAATAGGAGACTTTACCTTGTTAAGAATATAAAAAACAAATTTTAGGCTGTGCATACATGTTTGCAAATTGTTTTAAGGAAAATTTTGGGTTTTTTTTTTTTTTTTTTTTTTTTTTTTTTTTTTTTTTTTTTTTTTTTAACAAAGTATATATTTTCTTTAACAATGTCTTTGTAAAACATCAAGATAATGTCAAAATATTTTACAGAAATGCATTTTTATGATATAAGTATACAGAAAAGATTTTACATAATATTGAAAGAAATTAAAATTTGCAACTTTATAATTATTAAACATATATAATATTTAATTGTGTTTACATGATTTACAATAGGTGTAAAAAATTAAAAACACTAAAATTAACTGTACTGTAATTGACTGAATGAATATGACATTAAGAAAGCATACAAAGAAATGTTAGGGTATGATATCATTTTTAAATATTTCTTATATGGACCAAATGCCAAATATCTTTTACTCTTAGAGCATCTCTATATTATTCATACTGATTAATTTTTTTTTATTTCAAAAGCAGACACCTTTCTAATTTTGAAAATTTTTGATATTTTTCTTGAAAATGTTACTTTTTACGTCTTAATCTTTATAAACTTCATTACAATTTTTTTACTTCTTTAAATTCTAATTAAGGTTGATTTTAAATTTAATATAAAATTATTAATTTTTAAAATTATTTACCTTAAAAGTTTAAGATAAATAGCTGATTTTTATATCAAAATATGTGTAAAATAAGTAAAGTACTGTTTAAAAATGTGCTGTATTAAAAAAGGAATATCTTTACATTGAAGTTAAGAATTTCACAAATAGTTTAATAAAAACTTTTTGTGCAGGATTGTTGTTGTAACATGATTTTATTATTTTAAATGTTTGACTTTTGAATTTTTAACGAAATTTGTACATGGAACAGTCTTACATCCTAAGATTTGGCTTTTAACTATTATTGCGCTTATGCATAATTTGGATTTTAATATTTTTTAATTCTTATTTTAAGAAAATTGCTTCTTTAAGGCAATTATTATATTACAAGACTTTGTTTTAGACATGATTTTGCTAATTTTAATTGTATAAAAATATTCATTAGTATTATGCAGAATTTCCCTTTACATATTTCTGTACTGAAACAGATGAAAAATATATAGATACTTTGTATATCACTAAGCGAATTTTCTAGATATTAAGAGACATTAATTTAAATTTGTTGTAAAAGTGAAAATGCATTTTTTTAGCTTCTGTGATGTAGTTTAATCAAATATTGCAAGTATTAATAATATGCAAGGGTACATTTTTTAATGTTTTACTATTCTATAGCATGACACATGCTTTAAAAAATGTGTCTTTTTACAAGTTAAAAATGTTTTTGATCTCATTTATATTCTAGAATCATGTCCTACTACGTATGCGTTTCAAATCTAATATTCTGAACACGTTTGATCCCTTGAGGTTAATAGATTTGTTTTGACATCCATGAAAAGAAAATATTGATTTAATGTGCTATAAATTTTATTAAAAAGTGAAAGAATAATCCCCTCTAGCATTTTATTTTAGATAAGGCTGATTTCCAATTACTTTAGCATGAGCCATAAGAATAAGACATTTTCAGAAGTAATGAAACAAATAATATTAATGAAATGAATTTCATTAAATTTTTTTACAAGCAATAATATAACAACAAATCTTATATACTAAATAAAAGGAATTGTTTAAAATCCTATTAATTACAAAATTAACGAATTATTATTTTTAATAATACTTATAACTTGTTTAGTAACATTATTACAATATTGTTATAAAACTCGTAGGAAGAATGCAAAATACAAAGAAATAAATTTTAAATGCTAATATTTGATGACATATCAGTTAATGTGACTTCAGTTACATAAAACATTTATACAACATTGTATTTTATTTAGCACCTTTGTAAAATTATATACAAAACAATTTTTTAAGTTGTTCATTCCTTGCAAATTAATAAACAGTATTCACAGAAACAAACTATACTGAATACAGTTATGAAAACTAATTAAAAACATTAGTACAAAATACTCTGATTGAGTTGGATTCATACATTAAAACACGTTCCTTAATAATTTGCGATTTTTATCTTCAGCAAAATTAAATCTCATTATAATTAGGAAACCCAGTTCATTTTCCATACACGTTATTTTAAAATTAACTTATACTATCTGACTTTTAAGAGAAATGATAATAACGTTCATTAGCAAGAAATATACATTTGACGTATAAAATTGAATGAAATATTTAACTTTTCAAAATTAGTTGTTACATTTTGAGAAATATGCATGAAACTAGGGATGAAATGAAGTGGCTCGCGACAGCAACATGAAATAACAATAAAAAAAATAACAAGAATACTTTTAGTGAGAGGAAAAGGTATTTCCACAAGAGAGATTATGCATCAGAATAGGATTTCTTTTCGAAATCACAAAGCAAAATGAGTTAAGAAGGATTAGTATCCAATCATCTAAGGATTTTTGAAAAACTGTCGATAAAGAAATGTTTTCTCTATAACCAGTTGCAAATTTAGTAACTTATTCTCTTAAATTACAGTGTAACCTTCCACCTAAAAGCATATAACACCTGAAAACCAAAAGTTTTATTTTTCACGTAATCATTAAACTTTATAGGATTCTAGAAAAAGTTTTTTCATGTATTAAAATGTTCTTTTCTTTGATTATTTTTTATATTTTCAAAAGAGAATATCAAATACTTTAAAAAAATCCTTCAATTGGTATGATTTAAATCTAATGCAACATAATTGTATCACGATAATAATGATCTCTTCCTAGAAATATTCTTAGAAGGAATGTAAGATGGCATGAGGAAAATACGCCAAAGATATTTCTTGCTTGAAATCATGACACTTTTTTACATTCAATATGATCAGAAGCTATGTTGTAAATATCAGTAAGTTCTAAAGGTTTTCATGATCTAATCTTTCTATGAAATGTACTTTTCTTCAATGCTTAATTTTTATAGAGCATGATAAGAAGTGTATAAATTGATGCCATAGAGAATACAAAGGAATTGCTTATAGTGTTATGCAAAGCTTATTTATTGTTTTTAGCTTACAAATTTTAATATTTCAGATTTAATGTATAATAAAACATAACATACAAAAAATTAATAAGAAATAAATATGTTACTACTTAAGCAATGTTCTTATAGGATGAAATATTACATACAAACTTCAGTAAAATAATAATTTATAAATACAGTTGCAAATTTATTGATAATTTAATTCTGATAGCAGGTAACGCATATTTACTACAAAAATCATTTTAAAAAGCGACTTAAATTGTGATATTTTTATTTCTTGGATAGAATAATTCAATCAATAAAAAATTGCATCTCATATAACTTTTTAAGATAGATCATGAAAAAGTTAAAATATTTTATAATATATACTTTTCGCCGTCATGTGTATTTGGTGCGTGAAATGCAGTGGTTCGTAGCAAATAAACCAATTGGTAACAAAATCATTGGCAGTAGTTAGGTTAATTTGCTTAACTCTATGTCTAATCAAACTCTTTTTATTATGATATCATTGAGAATCAATAATTATTGCCTAAATATTTTGGCCTTTAAGTCTCAATATCCAAAACATCTTTTTGAAAATATTCCTAAAATTTACATGTACTTTAACATGTAAATATATCATTTATACCAGCAATTATAAAAAGATTTCTCGTACTGAAGAATAAATTTTATATAAAATATTATCAATTTCAACTTTAAAAAGCATTAATGTTTCAAAACAATAATTTACACAAATACATTTACTGATAATTGGATATAGAAATATATGTAAGTATAATTTACTTCAGAAATACAAGTATTTAAATAAATTCCCCATAACATGCTAAAAATCTCTATTTCTTGGGAAATGAAGCATAAAACAAAGCACATATTTTGTATCAGAAAGTTGGTAAATATATATAAATTGATTTTATAATATATAGCTCTTATTTTTTATTGTTATTTAATAAATATTAAATTACATCATTTCTCTTTTAGAGCAGTAAAAATTCAAAACAATTTCACAAAAAATTTTTCTTGCAAAAACGATATTTTTTTGTCAATATATTTTCTTCACACATAACGTTCACAAAATTACTTGTCTCAAAATTAAAAGTAAATATTTTAATTTATTTCTCTATTGAAGTAGTTGTGTGTGTTTGTTTACATAAACTAATACATTTTACAGATTTATTCTAGATTATTAGTGCTCTAAGAACAGGTGTTTCTGGATTTGGATTGTTATTTTTTAAACTTTAATATATCTTTTTAGGAAGTAATAAATCTCTCTTTTTATTGAAATCTAACACTTTCTTCCAAAATTTGTAGAAGGTTAAGTTATGATTGCTTTTTAGCTCATAAAAATAGATATCTTTCTGTTTTACTGATTTTCTTAAATGTTCGTATAATTTTGTTAACTTAAATGATAAACATGACTGACTTCACAGTAAAAAATAGAATGATTAAGAAAATAAAATTTTAATCAGAAAATAATTCCATGCAGAAAAAGTTTAAGAGAAAATTTAGTCCGTAATAAACTTCTTACGAAAGCTCATTATATAAATATCTAATAACAATTACTGTCATATTGGGAACTAAATTGCATACATCACAAAAGAACAAAATTGAACTTTTTTCTTTTCATGCAAAACTGTCAAAATATTTAAATTGTTTTAAAAATCATTGAAAACTATAACTTATCAAAACTTCAGTTTTTAATATTTTAGCCAAAATCTTAAAAAACATGTAACAATTTTAATATTTTAATTATAAAAAGGCGTTAAGAAATGGAATAAATTGTTGGTAAGTTAAATTTCACATCTAATTAAAAAAAATATTTCATATAATTTTATAATTAGAGAAAAAAACATTATTTTTCTATAAACTTACTTACAGATGTAACTTTAATTTAATCCTTTCTATTATACTTTAGTATTTTTCTATCGAGATATGGAAGTTTTTAAAAAATTTTAAATTATATTATTCATTCATTATTTTCACTTAAATTAAGTGCACTTAAAGAAGTATCTAATTAAATTACTTTAAAGCAATTCATTTTTTTCTTTCAGCACAAATTTGAAGAAAATAAAACAAACATTTTTGGCTGTTAACCGTGTTGTTCCCGAGCCAAAAATTTTAAGATCAATTCTTACATCCATTTATTTAATTACATATTATCCAAGTTCCATTTTTCAGTATCAGAATATCCAATTATGAATAATGTTAAAAGTCTAATCTCTTTAAGTAAAAGATGTAAAATAGACGCTACTATCTCAGAAATATTTTAAACATTTTTTCAATTATTTTTACTTTAATTCTCACATATGAATCTGATATAAATTTTAAAAGTTTACTGTTCAACTTTTTTCCTAATATTAGAAAGATGAAACATATTTTTATTTTTAGAATTAACTGCCTTTTTTAAAAATAACAGCATAATTTATATATAATTCATAATATTTAATTTAATAAATTTCATTTAATTAGAATTTTAATAAGTTTTAAACCTATGCTTCCTTAGATCATTATAAATATTTACGTACATTTAAATCGCAAAATCACATTTTTGGTAACAAATATTATTATTATTGCATAGGAGTTTTTAATTTAAACAGTCAATTATTTTAAAATCATTTGGGTTTAAATAATGCTGGAAATTTCTAAATGCCTTGCTTGTCTTTATAAAAATTTAAAGTTCCTTTTATGAATATGAATGACATTTGAATGGTTTTGAATTCTTCCAGAATTATTCCAACATCTTTATGTGACTCCACAAAAGTTTCATATTCTGAAAATATACTTTGTTACTAGAGTAGTCTGTATTTGGTTTTAAGTTACAGATTGGCTGATATTTTATATTTTATGTAATGATGATATCATAAATTGATGATAATACAAAAGAAAACATAAATTGTAATATAAGCTTGATTTTATTTTGGGATGTATATTAGTAATTTCACTTTCCATGTATAAACTTTAAATCCGTCATGTTAAATCAATTTAAAATAAAGTTTATATGGAGAATGAAAATTCCATCTTTCAAGCTTCAAGAATATTTTTCATTATAATCAAGTACTCTTATTTAGCTTTATTTTATTTTGAATAACACGGCTATTTACTATAACTTTGTTTTTATTTAAATTTATTTTCTTTAACTTATTAACTTTACAATAACTAAAATTTTATTTTATATTTTTTATATTCAGTAGCCACTTTAATAGCAAAAAAGGGAGAAATAAACTTATTTATACGTAAAATATATCACAGTTACAATTATATTCAACATTATTTGAATTCCATCAAATAATTTATAAGGGTTATTTATGTTCTAATGTTAAGAAACCACACTCTATGAAGCAATAATTCCCGGGTCACTTTTTAACAACCTCAGAGTGATGATCCACTTTTGCTTCAAGTTTCCTCCTTTCCTTTACGTGTGATATTTCCTCCTTTCCCTTACGTGTAGTATTTCCTCCTTTCTCTTAAGTGCAATGTTTCTTCCTTTCCATTACATGAAATTTTTCTTCCTTTTCCTTACGTGCAATGTTTCCTGCTTTCCTTAACATATAATGTTTCCTCCTTTCAATTACGTGCAATGTATCTTCGTTTCCTTTACGTGTAATGCTCCCTCCTTTTCCTTACGAGTAAGGTTTCCAACTTTTTCTTAAGTGTAATGTTTCCTCCTTTTCCTTAAGTGTAATGTTTCCTCCTTTCCATTACGTGGATATGGCACACTGTCAATAAAATCTTTACCTAAATGTAATGCGAGAGGAATATTGAAATGCCTACGACTGTTATACAGCCCAGCACTTGATATCAAATGTAATTTAGGAATGCACTGTAAAAAATTAAAACATATTAAAAGGAATAAAATGAAATTTAAAATACATAAGGCTCAAATTAAATGTTACAGGCAATTAAAAACCAAGACTTTTTGTTAAACTTTCTACTGGATTTTTTACTGTTATTCGTAGTTTTAAAATTATACATATACTGAGCTGAAGATTGCAAATTAACTAATGATTGAGAAATATATTGAATTGCATCTGAAAAACAAACTGAAATAAATATAAATTAATCATGCAATGGGTAAGTTTCAAATAATAATCACTGAAAACAACATACTACCTGAAATATCACAAACAGTCAAAAGAAGGAAAATCAGAGAAATGAGAGAAAAAAATAACGAAATCTTAAGATACTGGAAATTAGGCTGCGGAAACATTACACAGATCATTTTCTTTTAGTTTCTGATAGGATATAAATAGTTCTAATTTTCTGAAACCTGAACCATTTTCTGCTATTTTAAATGTGAGACAACAAAATATCTTAAGATAATATATTTCATTTCCATTATTTCTGCTGAAATAAAAGAGGTTCTTGGACGATAAGTGTGTTTCTCTTATTTCCAAGCATCATTCTCATCCATCATTAAACAGCATGCATTATTTAAAAACACATTTACGTTTTAGGTTATGTAATCAAGTAACTTAGGTATCAGTTATATTTTCTGTAATTTAACATTAGTTTTTTTATTTTTATTTTTAAAAAAAACATGAAATTTGTTCCTAGCCTAATCTACACCATCGCCAAAATTGATATTTTACAAAATTTCAAAATTCCTGAAGCGCACAACATAATATAGCAATAGACTTTTAACACAATAAATATTAGGAATAGAACTGAAACAACAGATTATTTTTCATGTGGTCGTGAACCAATTTGTCGGGTGATAAAGGGTGCTCTGCTCCACTTTCCAACTGAGCCGTAATATGATATGGATTTCGATTTCCTCAATACGCACTTGCCATAGGTACCTGAATCA